>OX388323.1:6468248-6636949 GCA_947579605.1 Athripsodes cinereus
GGGCCGTGTCTCGTCCCATATGCAAAGGCAAGAGCCAAGTCTCTGCCCGACTGTACGCAGTGAAATGGAGTAAAACCTTCACCTCATATATATATATATATATATATATATATATATATATATATATATATATATATATATATCAGTTATGTAGGTGTAGAATATCTGTCAATCATTCTAAATGTATAAATTTTGTGACACAAACATGACCGTTTTTTTTTAGTTTTTTCACGTGTAATTAATCCACTGAACCACCTACTTGTAAAATCCATAGAATTATTGTATTTTTATCAAGTACCTAGCTTGTATTTTTTTTTTTTGATGCTAGTGATTATTTTATTACCAGGTAACATTTATATTTCTTATACATTTATATAGTGAAAATAGCAAAATGCACGAATAAACTTAAGGTAGGTACCTATGCTTATTCTGGTTTAGTTCTGATATGGAATATTGTATTCTAATTGATTTATTCATATTATAAAAAAGATTAATTTTAATTTAATTAGGGGTAGAGATGATCCTACATTTATCCAATACCAAAAACCGGATTTCGAGTAGCATGAAATTTACTTATTGGTTTCATTAAAATGTATAAATATAATATGGTGCGCTTCCGCTTGAATAAAAAATAAAATTTTCTAGTTGTTTCATCTGTTTGTCTATTAAAATAAAAAGTAAATGTCTGTATTGTCGCGTTCACTCCCATCATATAAGATTGATATCTTAATTTGGGACAAATTCGGTTTGTGTGAACTGTACGTGTTATTTTATATATTTTTTTATGATTAATCATTTTTATAACATTTCACTGTGAACTAAATACATAGACGCACGATATGGTGTTTTTGAGGTAATGTGATGAGTGAACGGTGCTTTACAGGTTCTCCATATACATATAAAAAGGCTTTCTTTATTATAAAACTAGAACAGCTCCTTGGAGAATACACAACTATAATTTTATCAATTGATCTCAAGCAATAAAGTAAATGGATCTTCATTGAAAAGTGCTCTGCAAACGTAGGTCTTACCTTTTGTTTAATTTTCTTTCTGTATTAATATTGGTTTTAATCTCTTTAATTTTTTACTGTTTGCGCTTTGAAATAATTCTCTGGATATTGAATAATAGACAGAAGTTTGTCTGGCAGTAAACATTATTATTTGGATTGAATTCCCTGAAGTAAAGTATTTATTTTCAGTATCTTTCAATGCACAATGTGAAAGTGAACGTACCTACCTACTTAATGCAACCGCTCATCTCTCCACTGCTAAAAATATCTTTCTCTCTTGTTACAATTCTGTGGATTAGATTGCAGCAAATCCTTGCGTCTTTTTCTACAGCTCTTTGTCGAATCTGCATCTTAAATCGGTTTACATCGCTTTTCGGAAAATTCTAAATATGGGCGCCTCTTGTAAATTCTCCCCTCATATATCCCTTCTATTCTTTCTTGCAAAAGGTTATCTAGACGCATTATGTGTTCAATATATAATTATGGTTATCTCCTTCATATGATATGTTGAGAACCTCGTTATTTGAAATGTGATCCCTCCAGGATATTCTCAAAATGCATGTATAGGTCCACATCACTAACACCTCTTGTCTCTTTATATCAGTTCTCTTCCACACGGGCACCTTATCTCGCAGCCTTATAAAACACTTCACACTTAATTATTATGTCTTCACAAGGAGCTTGCGTAATTTCGATTCGTGACTCAAATATTTTCGATATTTTATGGCTTATTTTCTAGACAGACAAATTCATTTCCGTTCTTCATGGGTACTCGAGACATTACGACTCCTATCTGTTGTACGTTTCGATCTACTCTCATTACTTTTACGTTGCCTTTCTTGATTTTTTTTTAAATGTATCGGTTTTTTTTATAAACCCAAATACAACCTTATAGACCTTTCACAGTAAGCTAAAAGCTTGTGTCGTGAAAGATAAGTTTGCCGACACCTGGGATCGAACCGCCAACCTCATGTATATGAGGCTGAGACTCTAGCACCAGGCTACCGACGAACTCAATATTTAGAATATTTAAGATCTCTATGACATTCTCCTGCTAAAAATAGATTCACTACTTGTCCACCTTTTTAATACGATTAACAAGAACCCACTCATTTCCGGGAAAATTCCAATCTTTATCTTATGGGAATCTCCCACGACTCCCCTTTTCCCCACTTAATCTCTACTTCAGAATATAAGACGTTACACCGACAGAATATGTTTTCTTTACAGGAAAATTTAATTTTAGTATTTTATACAGAGTTCTTATTTATATTGCGAAGTACTAATGTACCTATATGTTATCTTACAGTTTGTATTATGATGTGTCTATATATAATCATATTTTGTTACGTTTTTTTTTAATAGTGAATCGTGCAGAGGTACAAACTTTCAAGTAATAACACTGATATTTTATCATAGAAATAAATTAATAATCCTCTTTTTTACCATGCGATCAGCTGATTGTCATTTAAACTTCAAGGATTTAACATCAATGTCCATTTTATACTTTTACCTTATGTCACATTCCTTATTTTATTCCTATGAATAAAAAATTAGGAGAAAAATATAAAGGTTGAAATTTCTGAGCACTTCGTCAACAATATTTTTTTATTTATTTAATTTTTTTTTTAAATTTAGTATTAGTAGTTATTTACTAAGCCACTTTTTATTATATAAACCACTACCGGTTTCGACAATTGCTGGGTCCACACAGCTGGATGCGAACGTCAATCATCAATCATCAAGCAAAAATCTTAAATCTTTCGGCGACAATTTGGAACATTCTCCGAAGAAATATTCGAATGAAAGCCTTCGTTACCCGTCCATTAGACGTAACGATGGCATTCATTCGAATATTTCTTCGGAGAATGCTGCAAATTGTCGCCGAAAGATTTAAGATTTTTGCTTGATGATTGATGATTGCCGTTCGCATCCAGCTGTGTGGACGCCGCCAATCTAAAACGTAGATTGACACTCGTCAATGGGTGCGTCCAGATAGTAGGATTCAAACGTCAATCAATCTTCAATCATTCGGTGACGATTCGGAGCATTTTCCGAAAAAAATATTCAAATGAATACCTTCGTTACCCGTATAAGGACGGGAAACGAGAGCATTCATTCAAATATTTCTTCATAGAATAATTTCTTCGAATCGACACCGAATGATTGAAGATTGATTAACATTCGCATCCTACTCTCTGGACGCACCCAATGACGCATATTAGCGTTGAAGCCGGTAGTGGTTTATTAAATAAAAAGTTAGTTAGTACATACATAGTAACTAGTACTAAATATTAAAATGTTTCGTATACGCATATTAGAGTCGAAACCGGTAGTGGCTCATAAAATAAAAAGTAGTTTAGTTCATAATAACTATTACTAAATATAAAAAATGTTTCGTAATTACCACATTTGCAAATTTCAATAAAATCTAGCAAAATATATCAAATTGCTTAATTTTGTTATTTACGTTGCTTCGTTACAAGCAAAATATTTTTACGTGGGATTTGTTTTTGAACTAAATCATTATTTTATCCTTCAGGTCGTAGTATTAAAACTCTGCAATATTTTATTTAACTATATACAAAACGTGAGGCGTATTCTCTCCCAGGACCTTATAAAACTTTTACTAGATAATATGTTAGTAACTAACTTTATTTCAAGGAAAATCATAGATAATAATATGAGAGATGGGATAAACGAGAAAAGGAAGATAAGGAGGAATCATATGTATTATACAAATTTGTTTCTATAAATAACCAAACATGCGATATGAACCTATTTCATTATGTATATTAACATATAACATCAAGAACTTAATAAGATTATAGTTCTTGCTTAGTACGCTTATTTTTATATATTCTCTATGGATCCATAAACAATATCACTTGTAAATATGTGATGATATCTTACGAACGAACTTCCGTATACTGAGCTCATTTCTGAATTATAAAATTGAACATACAGTTTTTATAAGTGACTCCATTTTCCATAAAAAATTGTTCCTTCTTCCTGTACCATTTCAGATCTCCGTGACGTCAGTGAATCAATTGGGTGAATGCCTCCCTGTCTCCCACGAGGCCAAAATATTCTCCACTCCTATATTCGTTTATCAAAATATGTAGAAATTCGAAACTTAATATTTTAGATACAATGTTGTAATGTTGATCTGAACGTTCGTGGTAATTATTATCTTGATTACCAAAATTTCATTTCATTCTCTTATATTTGTAGTAAATGTAAGATACTTTTGCTCACCAGAGCTTTTCTTATCTTAAATTCAGTGGTGAAATTCAGAGAGTGAGGACTTACTAAAAAGATATAACAAAACGTTTGACGCCAATGTGGGAACTCAACTGATGAACTCTCTCAATAAGGGAAGACAACAACGCTGGGCTGAATTGATGGAGTCGACAAATTTCCAACACTCGAGCCGAAAGGCGTGGAACCTACTACGGAAAATAGGAAATGCGTCCCAACAGTTGAAGACACCTGCCAAAGTAAGTGCCGACAATATCGGTACCGTCCTAATTAACAATAGCAAATCCCAGAACCAAACCGAGCCCACTAAAGAAGTCAACTTATATAGAAGAAGACTGCGCCAAAAACTGAAGGCCAACCCGAAAAAATGTAACGAAATAACAGAGAAAGAAGTCGACAGAGCCATCCAAAACACCAAACTTGGAAAATCATCGGGAAAAGATGGTATATTGCCCGAATTCTTAAAGTACACAGGGCCCAATGCACGAAAATGGCTTGCACAACTCTTCACTACCTGTCTCCTACAAGGGAAAATCCCCAAACAATGGAAAGAAGCCAAGGTCATAGCCATCCTAAAACCAAATAAGCCCCCAGAAGACGCAAAAAGCTACCGACCAATATCCCTCATTAGCACCGTATATAAACTACTGGAACGAGTTTTGCTATTCAGACTAACACCAATCGTGGATAGTAAAATACCGAAGGAGCAGGCAGGTTTTCGACCAGGCAGAAGTTGTAGCGATCAGGTACTTGCACTAACAACCCACATCGAAGCCGGCTTCCAAAGAGGAAAAAAGACCGTAGTAACCCTCCTTGACCTGACTGCCGCCTACGACACTGTGTGGCACAAAGGACTACTCTTCAAACTCCAACAACTGGTCGAATGCCCTTACACCATCAGACTGATAGAAGACATGCTAAGGAACCGTACATTCCGGGTACATGTAGATAGCGACGTCAGCAAAACATACCACCCAAAAAACGGCCTACCACAAGGCTCAGTTCTAGCGCCGCTGCTATTTAACATATATACCTTCGACCTCCCACCTACTGAAGCTAGAAAATTCGTATACGCCGATGACATAGCCCTAGTACATCAAGACCAAATACTAGAAAAAGCAGCCAACACAATAAACAAGGATCTTAGCACAATAGAAGAATACCTTAACGGCTGGAGATTGAAACCGAACCCGGCGAAAACGACCGTAACATCTTTTCATTTAAGTAACTCGCAAGCAAATAGCGAAGTTGATGTCTTTTTTGGCGGAAGAAGGGTAGACAACGTAGAACACCCGAAATACCTGGGTGTCACCCTAGACCGTTCCCTAACTTTCAAACCTCATCTGACAAACGTGCAGAAAAAACTTAAAAGCCGGGTGAATATTCTGCACAAACTCACCGGCACTACATGGGGATGCAACGCAGCGACATTGCGAACAGCGGGTATCGCACTGATTTACTCAACAGCAGAATATTGCTGCCCAGTGTGGCATGCCAGCGCTCACACACATCTAGTCGACGTGCAACTGCACGAGGCTATGAGAATTATCAGCGGCACCCTGAAACCAACACCCATACCATGGTTGCCAGTTCTAAGCAACATAGCGCCCCCCCACCTACGACGCGAAGAGGCATGCTACAGGGAGTTGAATAAAATTAACGACAACGGGAACCTGCCCATACATACCGATATTGACGATCCGCCCCCCCAACGACTCAAGTCACGACATCCCTTCTGGCTGATGAACGATAACCCGAGAAATCGCAATACACAAGAGCGATGGCGAGATCTCTGGGCAACAGCAGATACCTCCAGAGGCTACCTGGTGACCGACCCAACTCAACAACAGCCCGGGTTCTCTCTACCCAGAAGGTCTTGGTGCAGGCTCAATAGATTTAGGACTGGAGTCGGCTGCTCGGCAGCAAATCTGCATCGGTGGGGGATGGCTGATTCACCCACCTGCCCATGCGGGGAAACCCAGAGCATGGACCACATCGTGGAGCAGTGCCCCCTATATTCCTTTGACGGGGGACTGAGAGAAATACACGACGCCTCGGAGGCAGCCGTACGATGGTTGAGTGAGCTGGAAGTACGGGTTTAAGGCCATAAGAAGAAGAAGAAGAAGTGGTGAAATTGTCAACCATCCTAGATGTTAGAACCAATCAAATACCTTAATTGGAGAACTATATTTTCACACTCAAGCATTGTGTAAAATCCAATCAGAAGAAGCAAGAAAGTCCGTCCAAACGCTAGAACTTCTGAAAAGTTCGCAAAAAGTAACGCTACATTATCTCCATGGTAACAACGGTGCAAAATTAGTCATTTTCGTTGTTACCATGGAGATAATGTAGTTTTACTGACGGTATGAGCATGAGCAATCCAACGTAGGTTCCTGAAGATGTTAAATCTCTTAAATATGTGAGTATAAATTAATATCTAAATTTAATAAATGTGGAAATAAGAAATAATAAATACCTGTACATACACAGAAATAGATTAGAATATTTATGTTTCGTTTGTCATGTAGGTTAATACATTATTAGCTGTAGGCTATTATAACAAAAGAAAACATTTTGTAAAACGTAAAATGAAATACAAATAGGTACTAATAATATTATTTTATTTATTTATTTATTTATTTATTTTATTCTTCACTGTACATTGTTTACAATAAAACAAATTAACATAGAAAATATCATTTATACAATTCAATGCACAGAGGGCGAGTTTATCGCTAAAATGCGATGTCTTCCAACTAACCCGGTTATTAAAATCAAAAAACAAAACAAAAAAGAAAAACCAGACATAAATATACATATCTACAGTAATATTATAAATATAAAAAAAAAACAAAAATACAATATAAAGCAAGCAAATGAAAAAGGCACATGCAGGCAACAATGTACTCATGGACACATAATAATAAAAAAAAAAGTACATACACACACTGCCGCGTGCACATGCATAGGGGAAAGGGTTTTAGGAGTCAGATGCTAAATTCAGTGAAAGGAAGTGATTTTTGACAGCTTGTCTGAAAGAAGGAAAAGTTGTTATCATTCTGATTTTTGAAGGAAGATTGTTCCAACAGCGAGCACCATGAACAAGAAATGAGTTGGACAGAAAGTTCGTACTGTGTGCTGGTACTGCTAGAAGACGCTCTCTGTTGGATCGCAAAGGTAAACCATGACTCGCCAGATACTCGAATTTTTCTTTAAGATAGTATGGGGAGGACGTTAAAAATAATGTTTTAAAAACTAGACACAAAATGTGAAGATCACGTCTTTGACGTATGGTGGTCCACTTCAGCTGATTTCTGTAAGAGGTTATGTGATCAGTTTTTTTGAGGTTAAAAATATATCGGATGCCTGCATTTTGTAGTCTCTCAACTTTAGTCAAAAGATCTTCATTTAGATCAATAAAAGCAATGTCTGCATAGTCAAGGATCAGTATTAATAAGGATTGAACGAGTAGGATTTTGGTCTTAATTGGCAAGAATCTTTGGAGTCTTTTGAGATTATGCAACGAATAAAAGATTTTTTTGCGAATGGAATTAATATGTTGTTGCCAAGAGAGTCTCTGATCTATAATCAGACCAAGATTCCTAACCGTTTTTGAATATGGAACTGTATCTTGATTCATTTGGGTGGGAGGCAGCTTCAAATTGTTGAGTTTACCAATTAAATAGTGGCTACCTATAAATATTGACTGTGATTTGGATGGGTTAAGAATAAGTCCATTGCTGGAAGCCCAAGCGGCTATTTGTTTTAGGCAATGTGATTTATAGTCAATTGCAGTTGCAAGGTCAACTAACTTAAAGTGAGTATAAACCTGCAAATCATCAGCATCTTTATCTTGCTCATCTTTATTTAAATTTTCATCGTGTGGTATAGTGATGTCTATGATGTATGTTTTACGGTATCTGCGATCAACCAACACAATATCTGGTCGATTAGCTAGAATAGTTCCATCAGTTTGAATTGGTCGATCCCGCAGTAGAGTTTAGTGTCATTGTTTTCAAGTACCGATACTGTTTTTATTATTATTATTATCAGCGTATATTTATTAATATAAATTGATAATATTTATTCATATTTCTCACACATGCATTTTCCTTATTGTTAGTGTCTTTCATACTTTGTATTGACGCCAACTTTGCTTTGAATTGGAATAAATAAAAAATAATATATTTTAACAGAAGACTTTCCAACAAAATAATAAAACTGTTGATATTCTTTTAGTAATTATATTAATTATTTAGTTAATTATTTAGTTCTTCAGTAGCCTGGAGGTAGAGTCTCGGCCTCGTAAACAAGGGGTCCGTGGTTCGATACCAGGTGCCGGCAAACTTAGGTGCGCTCGATTCTTTCTGCCTGCCCCGCGAGGGAAGCAACGTGATGTATGCATGTATTTATGTAGTTACTAAAACAAAGTCAATATGTCTAGAAATTGTTTTACAGTTAATGCCGAAAATATAAACAAAATAATAAAACTGTTTTATATGCTGCGCCTACATATTTCCATTGTACAAGCGTTCTCTCAACTATAAGAGGAATATTTTATATTAAGATCCATTGTGTAATGTAAACGTTTCCGCGTCTCTTGCGAAACTAGAAGTTGATACTTAGGATGTACGTAAGAGTTAATATATTATATCTATAGTTATTATTACTCCACCATTACATTACCACGAAATCTTTTTATAACTCATTTTGTTGTTTCTCCTGTAGCGATTATTATATAATAAAAACACATAAACCCTTCTGATCCAGGTGCTTTTCCCAGTAATATAATATTATTTTTTCTAACACATTCTCACATTTCTGTAATGTTCGGCAAAAGCTATGTTGTATCATTGTTTTTGTTGAAAGGCCAATCGAGAACGGGTGTGAATAGAAACAAATACGTGCAGGAGCCAGGGAGTATATTTGCCAACTGATATGAAAACCGTTACATAGAACAAATGCATCGCTACATAGTAGGTATATAACAGTATTACAAGTGAACATATATATGCACCCAATTTAGCTATTTTATAATAAGCATTTTTTATGTGATTTAACATATTCCCAAGGACGCACGAAGAGATGCCTTGATGTTTCAGTGGACTGTATTTTTTTTAAATTTTATATTTTTTCTCATCTTTTCGTATCATCCCAGGAAATCATGCCTTCACCATTTTACATTCAGATACACAATATTTCACTTCATTATACATTGAATTACTTTTCATATTCTATAAATATTAAATTTTGATATATTTTTTTTGAGTATGTACTCACACTTATGTTTCACAAACAATAAATCTGTTAAACAATAAAGTTATACCTTTGAATAACTTAGGTATTTCTATTTCCTATAAGTTTAATCTTCATAGGCATTTTTATTTACCTATAATTAAATATTAATTAACATTGTTGCTAATTATTGCTCTATACCTAACGAGCCTTTTAATACATATTTATATTATTATATATTTACATCACAGTTCTGCCCTATTTACATAAAGGAATTTTATTTGGCTGCTGCAAGAAAATATTATTAAAAGACATAACTGCAATGCAAATTGTTACAAGTGTAACATTTCACAAATAACAAATGTTATTTTTTTTTTAATAGGTAGGTAGGTACTACCAAACAAATATCAAAGGAAATTTTACCAATAGATATAATTTTAACATAGGCTGTTACAAGTGTAACATTTATGGCCGGTTTCAACAACCCATCCATCCGTGACTATCGATTGAAATGTATGATTTAAAATATAGAACACAATAGATTTCAATCGACAGTAGCGGACAGATAGATTACTGAAACCGGCCATTAATAAATAACAAGAAGTTATTATTTAATTATTAAGTACCTACCTCCAATTAGGTATTAAAGATTTTTTTTATTGATTTTAACCTATACTGTAAGCTGCTACAAATATAATATTTCATAGATAACAAAAGTTATTATTTTAATTGATAAGTACCTCCAAATAGGTATCTCACATATACCTAAAAGAATTTAATTATTTTTACTGGTAGGTACTTCCAACCAAAGCAAGAATATAAAATATATTATGCAACATAAAATACATCTTTTTATGCAAACATTTTTTTTTTGATAAATTATATAGAAATACATACAAATTTAATAAACAATAGGTAAGTGCCTATATGTTTTCGCAATTAATTTGCTTTGCAATTTATTACAGGTGTTCATGTAGGTATACAATAGACATTTAATATACATGAATATACATGTAGAACATTTAGGTATTTAATCCTCTAAATTACCTTTTTAAATATTATGATGTTGTTACATTTAAATATTATATTTATTTTGTGAATACATTTTACAATCAAATAAGTAGGTATTTACTTATACATTTTACATGCCTATTTATTTGTATTTATTTAAACATTCAAATAGCTATATTTCTACATAATGTGATCACAAAAATAACTTCTTTTAATTTAAGCAGATTGATTACAAAATTATTTCCAAAATGTTTTATTTTTGAAAACATTAATATTGCTAATAGGTTTATGAAGAATAATAATATTCTTATTATAATATTCACAATAACATTATATTGACATACATATACAATATTCATTTTATTAATAGATAATTCTGGTATACCTATACCTTTTTACTATGAAATATGATATTCAAGTGTCATTACCTATTAGGATTTCTCTATTTTACACAACATTTTTATGATATTTTTTACAAGTAAATCAAATTACTAATTTGGACATGAAGTAAATCATTTGTTTACATTTTTGATATACCTAGACGCATATAATAATTATACATTTTAATTATAATTCTTTTTATATTTTATTTGTATACCTACTGGTAACTGTTCTAAATATTTGAACATTTTAACAAAATTATTATTTTACAATTTAAATAAATGATTTTTCCTATTGAACATGTTTTAATTTTTTTACCTTATTGGTAAATAATGAATTTTTTATCTATATTATTGGACATGTTTTCCTATTTTTCTTATGATAGGTACCAATATACAGATCTGCCTATAACAAGCAGGCATAAATTTTACTGTTACATATAAGTATACATAAACAATATTATTTTATTGGGTTGATGTTACCCAAACAATTTTTAAACTTGTATTCAATACAATAAGTATAATTTTTTATAAGACACCTTTGTGTACTTACTAGAGATAAATATCTCATTTTTTTATGTAATGTAATTTTTGTTATATGCAATATTTATTGTACAAGACAATTTCAAATTTTAAATGCATATTTACAGGTATTGTTACTAATGTAACGCTCATGCATTTTATGGCAAGAGTATTTTTGTTGCGGACCATGAAAGACCCTTTTTTCTTCTTGAACAATCAAGAGAAATGCTAATTAATAGCAAGCTCGGCCCATTTCAATATACGACCGGCTTTATTTTCTTCACCCTTAAGGTGATTTTTTACTTGCGTTGATCGCAATTCAAGAACAATGATTTCTGCTCAAGCGATACTCTCAACGACAAGATTTTTTTTATTAGAAGCCATGAAGACTCCATTTTTTTATTCTCTTGATTGATTAACAATCAAGAAAAATTGACAAGCTCGAACCATACGTTCGGCTCTATTTTTTCACCCTAAAGGTGCACTTGGGTTGATCGCAATTCAAGAGCAATAATTTCTGCTCAAGCGATGCTCACAACACCAAGATTTTTTTTTTATTCGAGGCCCTGAAGACCCCATTTTTTTATTCTCTTGATTGATTTACAATCAAGAGAAAATAGGCGAGCTCGAACCATTTCAATATACGTTCGGCTCTTTTTTCATTGTTAGAGGACACGAAGACCTCTTTTTATTTTTACCTCTTTGGGTAACATTCTTGCATTATGTGGCAAGAAATTTAATTTTGTTGCAGGTCATGAAGCCTGCCTTTTTAACACAACATCTACAATAGTGTGTGCATATTTATTTGCGATGTTTTAAAATACTACATATCAGAATTGTAACTAAATAATAATAAATAAGATTTTAAATCATTTCAACATACATATAAACATTACTTATCTCATAATATTAGATCATCTGTCATATTGACATTTGCTTCCCATAGATGAAGTTTGAAGCATAAATTACAGGCTGATTATATAATTTGAATCCATGGCTCCGTTCAACGAGTTGAGTCTGTAGTCATTCAATACTACATATCAGAATTGTAACTAAATAATAATAAATAAGATTTTAAATCATTTCAACATACATATAAACATTACTTATCTCATAATATTAGATCATCTGTCATATTGACATTTGCTTCCCATAGATGAAGTTTGAAGCATAAATTACAGGCTGATTATATAATTTGAATCCATGGCTCCGTTCAACGAGTTGAGTCTGTGCTGTGTGCTTCATCCATGGTTGAATAATGGCTGCTATCAAAACAAAGATGGCGCTATTCCTTTTCCGCTTTCTGATCCGAAATCAATATGGCGGCCTCATGAGTAGTTCGTTCCTATATGCCAGTCCTTGAATGGGTGTAGAAATTCCAAATGCGATCTTCTTTTGAAATATACCTAGGTTTCTCCCTTCATCTAGGTTATTTGGACAAGCTGATTTCCTTGTACGGCACTTCACAATCATGTGTTGCATTTTATTTTGTTTTATATGAATATTGTCACAATTCTGTATGTTCGGTTTCTTCCACATGGTATTTTATTAAATGCTATTTTTGCACATCGCTTTTTATTTATTTTTATAAATATATTTCATGGTATATATTTAATTTATTGAGCGGCATTCTATAATATTGCCTTTTTAATTTTTAATTATTTTAAATTTCTACATTGTGCATATTTTTTATAAGCACAATTATTTTATTATTGCGAAAATCGCATGAATTTATATTTAAATTGAGTGGCCTTTTTTATATTATTTTTTATATTGATTTATTAAATTATGTTAAATTTTATAACACTTATATTGAAAGTTGATTGGCATTTTTAATATTATTTTAAATATTAATTTTTAATTAATTTTATTATTTTTAATTTTAAATTGATTTTATTATTTTAAAACTTTAATTTCTTCTTGCACGTGTTATGTTTTAAATGTCCAAAATTTGAATTTTAATTGTTTTAGAATTACATTTTTAAATTTTGTACTATTTAGCACTCGATTAACTTTTAATATTTTCGCTGGTTCAATTATTTTTACTTATTTTTAAGAAAATAAATCCGGGTCGATTGACCATGTTGGAAGGCCAATCGAGAACGGGGCGAAAATAAAAACCAGTACGTGCAGGAGCCAAGGAGTATAATTGCCAACTGATATGAAAACCGTTACATAGAACAAATGCATCGCTACATAGTAGGTATATAACAGTATTACAAGTGAACATATATATGCACCCAATTTAGCTATTTTATAATAAGCATTTTTTATGTGATTTAACAGTTTTCTAACACAAAATGTTATCATCGTTGGAAGAGATCGCGCCTTTGCGATAAACTCGCCCTCTGTATATTGATTGTATCTAACTTGAATGTTTACTATTGTAATTTTTGTAGTAATGTACAGTAAAGAATAAATAAATAAATAATTGTTTACGGACGTCCGAGATACGCGTGGTTTGATCGCGTGGATCAAATTCTTAAGGACGGCCACGTGTTGAGTAAGAGAAATCGGCGTGCGTGTATGAGAAACTGGATGAATGTAGAGGGAGCGAAAGAAGTGTGTAAGGATAGATCTACATATATGGTGTTCTGTTCTCTCTGCCTACCCCACCTGGGACACGGCGTGAGGGTATAGTATAGTATAGTTTAGCGTAGTTTAGTATAGTATAAATAATTACGCATGCCGATGTGGATGTCAATCCATTTATTAACAATGTTAAAAAAAAATATTAATAAAACGTCAATAATATCACTTCAAAGTCTCTTTTCAACATCTCTGATCAATATCCACGTCTATTTTTGAAAGGCTATCATTTAAACGATCAGCTTATAATATTGAAGTTATGTTCATGAGAAAAATGTACTCTACCGACAAATATATCATGTTGATATGCTACTTGTGCCCAGCGAGAATATTATATTTCTATTGCAAATAATGTAATTTTGAAAAATTCTAAATTTAATCGACCGGCAAAATTATTATTTGGCCGGCAAAATGATCATTTGTCCAGCAAAATAAATAAATGACCAGCAAACTGTGAGCTAATTTTAATTAAACTTGTGTAAGCTAAATGTTTAATCTTGTTCAAATAATAAATCTTTGTATGTAGCATCTTTGTATGTGATTTTATATGTTGCATTTGAATGAACGACACTAGCGTTTTTCGACATTTCAGTTAGATATGTTGTTGATATAGCAAAGCAGAAACTGGGATTATTTTCGTAGTCATCATTTTTTTGGTAAGAAATCACAAAAACTTCATGTGGATCCGAAGGAAGATCGGTGTGTGAAAAATATTGTTTATCAATTAATATTTTCTGCCGGTCAAATAATAATTCTGCCGCTCAAATAAGAATTCTGCCGGTCAATTAATTATTTTGTTGTGCGAGTATGTATTATTATTAAGCTGTTAAAATTTGTTAATTTGCCGATTTAACCAAGTTTGTTTGTAAAACAAGTGTTGCGCTTATTTTTTATTTATTGCTGATGATAATATTGTTTGCGGTGCAAATGACTTCAATGCTGATTTTTCTTGCCGAACGGATGGATTAATAGCCGAACAAATAATTAGTTCCCTTTTTAAAATTATGTACTCGTAATATCACTTCAAGAAAATTTCGTACTTCTTACTCTAAAGACTTTAAAAATACCCTAACAACGTTAAAAGTCTTTTTTATTGAGTTCACGTTTATTTTATGAAGCTCTATATTAACTTATGTAAACAAAATAAATGGTTTAAGTATTTGCTGTTTTTAATAATAAAATGCCTTGGTTTGACTTATAAAGTCTGATTTTTAGAAATATAAAGTCTATAAGTAAATCTAAAAGTGAAACTAAAATATTTTTATGTATAACTGTAATAAAAAAAACTGGATTAGTTTCAAAATAGCTTTGCAAGTCGAAGTGACGTCATTATTTTATTAAAATTACTAAATCTTAAACCACTTATGTTTTTTTTCATAAATTTAAGAACCAATTAGTATTACTACAAACTTACAATTACATCTTATAATGTGCCTAGACATTAATTTATATTTTTATAGCGTTTATGCAACATAGTATGTATCCCCATGAATGCCTATACACCTTTATTATATTTGTTAAGTTGATATTGGTTAAATATTTGAATGCGCCAATAATAATAACATACATACATAGACAATTCACACAGATCGAGCTAGTCCCAAACTAAGATGAATCTTGTATTATGGGTACTAACGCGACGATACACACATATACAATGCACTACACACATATACATGTAACACCCAGACCCAGGACAATTTGAAAAAGGTCATTCTTCACTTTGCCCTAGCCGGGAATCGAACCCGGGACCTCGTGACTCAAAGGAAAGAGCGTTACCTCCGCGCCACACCGGCCGACAAATATTTTTGATGTTTTATTGATTAATTAAGGTTTTATTTCAGTTTTTTGTTTTTTTTTATATAGATATGTATTGATTGATTATTGTAAGATATGTTAAACCTTACTAATGTAAAAGGCTAAATACCGTTGATGATAGTAATAAATAATAAGTATTCTGGAAAAAATCTTTTACTTTTAATATTAAAAAGCAGCAAAGTAGAATAAAAATTAATATTCTTATTTTGTTTTATACATGAGCGGTGTTGTTCAGCTGAGTGTGAAAATAATGTTAATTAATTCATTTTTATACGCTATCGAGAACAAAAAATTATGTAGGGCAAGAATAATATCACGCGAAGAAATAAATATTCATATTTATTCAGGTCAAAACTCGTTAATTGCCTCCATCACACTGAAATACTATACTATCTTATCTATGTACATATATAAAAGAAAGTCGGGTTAGTTACACCATTTATAACTCAAGAATGGCTGTATAGATTTGAATGATCTCTGATATGTTGGATTCTTCTCTGCCCCGAATAGCCGATTAGCTATTAAAATATCTTACAAATTCACGGGAAGAAAAATTACGAAGAAAATAATTTACGCCATACATTTTCATATTCAGTTAAAAAAACAATATGGAGAATTATGCAAAATCAAACATCTGTGGTTCTAAAATATCAATTTTGAAAAAATTATGGATAAAAAATTTATATATTTAAAATGAATAGGTATCCACCTAAAAAAATAAAATGGTACCTACATATATTAGGTACAGCAGATAATTTATAAATAATAAATCTTAGTTAATTATAATTATTCAACATATGTACCTTATACCTATTTTATTTTTTACATTATACGATGAAACACTTGGAAAATTACTGAAGTTTGTACAGAGATCATTAATTGATTGTTAGGCGGTACGAAGTTCGTTAGGTCAGCTAGTTATACATAAAATATATCGCAACACAGAGGGATCAAAATCAACAGCATCATTGCTCTGTTTACCGAAGAGTTTCACATTATGTTAGTCCTACTACGACTAGGGTAATATTATTCTCCTGTAGAAATTGGGAACAAAAAGAGAGAACTTATTCAACACTATAGTATTACAATATTATTAATATTAACTGAAAATTTTCACCCTGCACTGAGACTATAACAGCTTCAGGGAGACCTCAGCATGACAAAAAACAAAAGAAATAAGAAAAAAAGCTCATAAGACACATCATCAAAAAGAAACAGCGAAATCAAAAGAGAATCTCTATATGCCAGCATATCGGACTCGGCAGTGTATCTAACAACTTTTCGTGTTCTTTTTTTCTTTCACTGTTGTATGTATGTAGGTACTTGGTAAGATTTATTTTTTAATGTGTTAGCCAAACTTTGCTGGTTTATGTGCCGTTTTTTTATCTATTTGTACTATATATTGTAATAACTGTATGTTTGCGAAAATTTAATGTATTGCATCCGTACTCAGTAAATGCATCTTTAGATCTAAATAAAATACCACCACTCACCATTGCTGTGGGGTGCAGTGATATGTTACAACTAGATTCGCAATGTCATACAAATATTCTCTAAAAATGTGTACCCACCCGTCGAGGTACAATACCTGAGTAATATATATTCATCTCTTTTCTTTTGTATATATTCATTTCTATCTACCGGCCTTTGTCGTCTGTTACAATCCCCATTCTCATATTGTCTATCTCTTGTTATCTACAAACAATTTATACATGTGTGTCGCTTTTTTTTCAAACTAAAAATTGCGGCACCAAGGACCGCAACGAGATTTTATTGATGGTACATGTTTGAGATTCATATTGCAAATCTAGGTATAACATATCACTGGTGGGGTGATGTTTTTTTTATATTACAACTCGTCATTAAACATAGAACACTTTTCACATTATACAATACCTAACTCTAAATCACTAAGAAATGAGTGGATGGTCTTGAGAAGAAAAGAATAGAAACACAAATAATCAGTTAAAGTTTGGGTTAGTTGGAAAAGATAGCACCTTTGCGATAAACCCGCCCTCTGTATATTGATTGCATTTGATTTGAATGCGTTTGTCTATTAAATTGTTTCTAATGGGATAAATATACAGGTTGAAGTGAATAAATAATTAAATTCAATAAAAAATAGCTATAATAACTGTGCACTTTGAAGATAAAAATAAAGTTCAAAAATAAGCACAAATTGCACTTAGTATTATCACCCAATAAAGAAAAATCTGTTTGCTAACACCCTTGTAATCCCTATTGGAAAGAAAGAATGTTAGAAAGATATACAATACAAATGTCATAATACAAATTAATTTTAGAAATAACAGAAGCATCTCACCCAACCTGAATGGCTTTCAAATGCAGACACGGAATTTATATTTGTGTTAAAATTGTGATATGTTCCATAAGACTTCACGTGCTTGTATATTTATCATTTTACAATATATTACGTAGGTAATGCACCATCCACTATGTCAAGAGCAAATAGAGTAATAAACCGCCTCACGTCCGTAAGGAATAAAATAAAGTTTTATCATAATGTACGTGACACTATTTATGACAGAAATCTGCAACCTTAGCAAAATATGAAATTAAATTATTTGTTTTAAAGTATAACAACCACTAGCCGAAGTTTATTTCTTTATTCGTTTTTTAATGTTCCTCTCGATAACACAGAGTGTAAAAACAAAATCTTCTTCATTCTACCATAATTGAATCACTTCTATTTACTACTTCATTAATACATAAAATATACATTGCGGAACATCTTACGCAAGCAAGGAAGATCCTTTTTCGCGAGACTCGTCAAATCGGAAAGTCAAAAAACTACCGTTATGTATGGGTGAAACATTCCAAAATTTACGCAAGGAAGGAACCCGACAGCAGAGTAATACCTATATTCTCCATGGCAGACCTGGCCAAAATAATTTAAATGAATGTTGTAATTTTCTTTCAGATCACAAATTTTCCTTTCCTCCCTCAACCCCCTCTCTAATCCTTGTCCATCCCCAAACATGTCTTCACTGTTATTTGATTGCCTGTCTCTTAGCGCTAGTATTTCTTATTCACAGGGCGATTTAAATATCTATCTGCAGAATTCCAGAGGCCTTAATACAAAAACCGAGACATTTAAACTCAATGTTCTTTCTAACTCATTTGACATAATTGTGCTCACGGAGACTTGGCTCAAGGATGGCGTATTTGATGGAGAACTGTTCCCTGACGACTATGTGGTGTATAGAAAGGACCGAAATCTAAAGCTAACTAACAAAAAGAGAGGAGGCGGGGTTCTGATAGCCGTACACCGCAAGTTCTCCTCAGTTCGGGAGATTGATTGGGAAACTACAGGTGAGAATCTTGTTGTTTCATTACCTCTACCACGCAATAAACATCAACCTGGACGTAACAATGACTCTAAGCTCTTTCTCGGTGTTGTCTATATTCCACCTGCCTCCAGTATTGAAGAATATGATTCATATTTTTCACAAATCTCCAAATGCTATGCAGACCTGAAGCCAACCGATAAGATTTGCATACTGGGAGATTTTAACATACCTTCAATTAACTGGTCCTATCCTAATGCAAACGCTTGTCTTACACCTACCTCCTTCAGCGGCCCCACCGCTCAATTGTTTCTCGAGTCAATTTCTTTTCTAAATATCTCACAATTCAATCACGTAGTGAACGCTAGTGGTAATATACTAGATTTGGTGTTGGCGGACGTTGAGTGTAGGATACAACATTGGGATCAACCGCTATCAATTGAAGATGCGCATCATCCCTCTCTTCACGTTTCTATTCCCATATATCTTGAGGATGTACTTCCCGCGGGCAATGTTCTGAAATACAATTATTTCAAATCTAACTTCACAGAAATCAATTTCAATTTTCAAAGGACTGATTGGGAGGAACTTCTACTTAATAAACCTCTTGATGAGGCTGTTGAAATATTTAATAACAAGGTCCTACAAGTAACTAATGAACACACGCCTATAAAACGTTCCCACAATAACTCGTTCCCCATTTGGTATTCTCACTCCACAATCCACTTACTTAAACTTAAAAACAAATCCTGGTCACGATGGAAAAAATTTGATCATCAAGATGACTATATTTTGTTCTCAGCATACAGAGCTAAATTTAAAAAAATGCAATCCTCTGACTATAAACGATATATCTCAAAAGTTGAAGACTCCTTAGATGGTAATGTAAAGCCATTTTTCAAATATGTAAATAATCTTAAAACCTCCAACAGCTATCCCAAAACTATGACTCTACACAATCAATCCACATCTGATCCCAAAATAATTGCTGATATGTTCTGTACATTTTTCAAGTCAGTATTCACTGACTCAACTCAGAGTTCCACTAACACGCAACAACCTAAAGTACTTTACAATAATTCGCTAAGTAAAATTTCAATATTAAGTTCCGAAATCTACCAGAAACTCACACAACTCGACACTAGTAAGGGTGCAGGCCCTGACTTGATCCCACCTATAGTATTAAAAAAATGTGCTTCACACTTAACCAAACCGCTTAAAATAATATTCAATCAGAGCTTGAAAGAAGGTAGATTTCCATTGAAATGGAAAATTGCCCATATAACTCCCATACACAAATCAAGTTCACCTGCAGATGTTCAAAATTATCGTCCCATATCGATTCTTTCTGCCGTTTCGAAAATTTTTGAATCTATAGTCAAGGATCGCTTAGTGTATTTCTTGAGCCCAATTCTTTCCCACCAACAACATGGATTCACAAAGAACCGTTCCACACTATCTAACCTCCTAGAATATTCAGACTTTTTATTCGAATCAATGGATGAACGAGTACAAGTGGATGCGATTTATACAGATTTTCAGAAGGCGTTCGACAAGGTCGATCACAACCTCCTTATTAATAAATTTAATCACTATGGTGTCCACGGGGATCTGCTTCGCTGGTTGAGTTCATACCTCACAGGAAGACTGATGACAGTAACACTTAATGGCTACAAATCAGACGTTCAAACCATTACATCCGGGGTACCACAGGGGTCTGTGCTTGCTCCTACATTATTCATTATATTTATTAACGACGTTGTTGACTGCTTTCAACATTCTAACTTCCTGTTATTTGCAGACGATTTAAAAATTTTCAGAAAAATCACATCAATACATGACTGCCACAAATTACAGGAAGACCTGACTAGACTGTCCGCTTACTGTGATGCTAATAGATTATTCCTTAATCTCAAAAAATGTCAGACAATTACCTTCACAAAAAACCGAAGCAAATTCACATACAATTACTCTATAAATAATCACCAACTTGACTCTGTAACAACTATTCGTGACCTTGGCGTAATGTTTGATTCTAAACTTCATTTAAGTAACCACATTGACGACATTACGTTGCATTGTAACAAAATGTTGGGTTTTATCTCACGGACGACCAAAAGCTTCAAAAATCATAAATCCATGATCACACTTTTCACATCTCTAGTAAGATCCAAATTAGAATACTGCTCAACTGTATGGAACCCACACTATGTCAAATATGAACAACAATTGGAAAGAGTGCAAAAAAAATTCATCCGTAATGTCAAATTTAAATATCGTCTTGATATCCCGCACTCGTGGTTGCCCCCGCTTGTTTTGAGGCGGAATATGTTGGATGCCTGCGCACTGTACAAGATTTGTAACTCGGTAACTGATGCCCCGGGAATACTTAGTAAGTTATGCTTCCGCGTACCAACCTCAGGCCGCTCACATCGTCTCTTTTACATGCCGGGGTCGGCCACTGGTGCGGGGGTGAGGCGACCCTTGCATAGATTGGCCGATCTTCACGATAACCACTTAATAGAGCTGGATATTTTTAATTTATCTCCACTCGCATACAAGAGACAGGTACTCAAAACTCTTACTACAAACATAATTTCAAACCAGTAGGCATGTCTTGTTCCCCTTTCCCCATATCCCTTACCCTTTTCCCCACACCCTCCACCCCCAAGTGATCTCATATGTTTATTTTTCTATCTTTTAGTAATAGTTTTCTTTTTCTAACAATACAAATTTTTGTACGTTTTTTCTTCTTCTTTTCTGCTTTTTATATTTCAAACTGTATTTTGGTATGTTAGCGATGGCTGCTTGTGTGATATGCTAGTGAGAACAGATGAATGAGCGGAATATGTGATACTTAAATAATTTACTTATCTGTGGTACATGTTTGTGGATGACAGCTGAGTTATGAACGTCTTTTTTCTATTTTGTAAACCATATTTATAGTTGTTATCTGTTATGTACTTTTACTAATAAATAAAAATAAAAAAATAAAAATAAAATAAAATATTCCGATATCATTGTCATGATAATTTTATTGAATTATTTATTTGTTAAAGAAATAAATGGCCCGAGCCTTTTACAGAATGTAATTACATTAACATCACCACACTATGAACAATTACACATGTTCCAACATTACAATAATAGGCGGTATACTCATACATTCATGATAAATATTACAATCATATGAAAAACATAATGAACCAAACTCTACTATTCTGACCTACCACAAGATAGTTATAGGTAACAATAAAATACTTAACAAAACTTCAATAATGAAAGTATCATAAAATGTATCATAAAAAGTATCATAAAAAAAATAATGTATCGAATGATGTATAATTTGTAAATAATTAAAAAAAACTGTTATATTTGAAGAATGCCCATTGAAGTGGGGGAAAACGTTAGAGTTTAAATAAGTATTGTGAAAATATAAGTGTTTTTAATTATTTATAAATTATTTAATATGAATTTTTACAGTGTGAACACAAACACCCTTCAACGAATGATATATAATTATTATTACAAATAATTCTATTTATTGTGTTGCTGATTTTTTTAATTGATGTTATATTTTTACGCGGCGGCAGAATTGCCATCCACACTTCTCAGCATTATAAAGGGTTTTTCAACAAGGACTTTGTTTTTTAAAACAAAATAAAACAAAAAAATTTGATGAAGATGATTAAAATTTTTATTGAATTACAAAGAGAAAAGTTTGGCAATTATGCATGAAAAATGATATCTGACAAATGTCCACCACGAGCACGCTGACAGATGTCGATTCTTTCATCAAAGTTTTTAATCACTTTTTGGCAAAATGGCGGGACTATTTCGCTAATCACATCACGGATTTTGAGTTTTAAGGCTGCAATCGATTCGATTGGCTCCGTATAGACTCTGTCCTTAACATAGCCCCACAAAAAATAATCCAGTGGCGTTAAATCACACGATCTGGCTGGCCACTTAACAGCTGAGTTTCGTGAAATCATGCGATCGGGAAATTTGGTTTGAAATAAATTGATCGTTTCATTGGCTGTGTGACATGTGGCACCGTCCTGTTGAAACCACATGTCAGTGATATCCACGTCATCAATAATAGGCCAAAATTGAGTTGTCAACATCTTGCGATAGCGTGATCCATTGACCGTTACCGCATTTCCAGTCTCATCTTCGAAAAAAAACGGCCCAATCACGCCTCCAGACCACATAGCGCACCATACAGTGACACGCTGAGCATGCAACGGCTTCTCAATAATTGCTCTAGGATTTTCAGAAGCCCAAATGCGGCAATTTTGCTTGTTGACGTACCCTGACAAGTGAAAATGGGCTTCGTCTGAAAAAATGATTTTTTCAGAAAAACCAGCGGGTTGTTCCTGAATGAATTGAGCGAATCTACGGCGATTTGAATGGTCGTTCGGCTTCAATTCCTGCACCAGTTGAACCTTGTAAGGCTTCAAAGCCAAATCCTTACGCAAAATTCGCCATGTGGTGGTTTTGGATAACCCCAATTGTCGAGAACGTCGAGGAATTGACAAATTTGGATCTGCTTCAACACTGTGGCTCACGGCTGCGATGTTTTCAGTTGAACGACCCGGTCGTACACGCGTTGGTGTTAACACATTTTGTATCGAGCCTGTCGACTCAAATTTAGCGACCAAATTCTTAATAGCGGTCTCAGAAGGACGATTATGTTATCCGAAAATATCACGAATTTGACGAAATGTCACTTTAGCAGAACCACCATTTTCATAATGGATTTTAATTATTTTAATGCGATTTTCAAGCGAAATTGAATTCATTGCAACAATTGCCAATGCATCCACTACGAATACGTCAAAAAATTAAATGTCAAAACTATCATGTTGCTGGTGTTGCCACAATTAAAAAACAAAGTTCTTGTTGAACAACCCGTTACAACCAGATAAGTCTCCATATGATCAGTCATGGTCACACAAAAACTTAACAGTCTAATGCCGGGAAAAATTCACCTATCCAGATATACAGGATATCAAAGGATTAGGCTCAAAACGCGGGATCAAAATACCAGCATTGTGCCTGAAATATCTGTGTTCAAAAACTTTTTTACAATATTACAAGTGTTTATTATAATAGATTTTTGAATTTTAATATACAAATTAACCGGTAAATCTAATTTTTGTAAATTATTTATTAAAGATTTCGGAGTTACCCCTGTAGCTGACATGACTAAAGGTATTATATAAACGGATCTAGAATGCCAAATATTTTTTATTTCTCCTGCTAGTTCTGTATATTTACGTATTTATTTATTTATTTATTATTATTTGATATTGTTAGTGTGATCGTGTAGATATTATCGATTTATGTGTGTATTGTACTAATTATTATTTATTCTTAATACGTGTCTCTGGTTATTGTTTGATTTTTTGACACTAATTAATTTTATATCCATTGTTATGTCATTGTTGTCTTTGTATTTTTTAAATTTATGTTAACATGTAAAAGGCTTCTTGCCGTATATATTTCTAAAATAAAAAAAATAAAAGAATATTTTGAAATACATGAGTAGGTACCTACTGTTTATATTTTTATTTTTTTTATTTTGGGCCATGGACACTAGTAATTTAAAATAAGTTTTATCCAACTTTTAACAAGCTAGAATCTTAAGCACGTGATTTGTCGGACGAAACTTTTCATGAATCGTAAGGATGTCCAACAAAATTACGTTGCAAAAGTACTGATACATAAGAGTCCTCCAACTTGCGGCAAAGTAGTAATTTCAATGGTTGGCAAAGCGATACGAGATAGAGTGAGGCAGAATAGTTGGTAAAACGGTAAAACGTTGCGAAATAGAATGAAAAATGAGGATATTAGAAGTATGAGCGGATGTGAGCGGAATGTCGAGGATAATTTTATAATTTTATCAGTAGAAAATATTGACTATTCTGCGTTGATGGATGAGCTTGGTCTCCTTACCTTGCAAAACCGAAGGATTCTTTTTGATATGTGTTTCTTGCATAAATTACTGAACGGCGCCATTGACTCTCCATAATTGGTTGAAATATTACAATTTAGCGTTCCTGCCAGGTTTACCAGACAAACTGTGACATTTCACGAGTCTAATACTCGAAACAATTATGTTAATTATTCACCACTTATTAGAATTCACAGACTGGGGAACCTGGTAGGAGACCACACTGATGTTTTTGCTGACAGCTTCCCGAAATTTAAAACTGACATTGTAAATTATTTAAAATCACATAACTGACATATGGCAATCGAGGTTTGCGATCTGACTTTCTGCGTACTGTACTTTTGTAACGATATTTTTTTTTTTTATTATATTGACTCACATTATTATTATTCTTATCAGCTTTTTGACTATTTTATTTGATTGACCATTTTTGATTGTTGAATTTTATTTAATACTTTTAAATGTTAAATTCTAGTCTATTATCTGTGATTAATAATCCTAATCATTTACATATTTAGTAATTTGATTATATAATCCATCTAATTGTATTTTTAGTTTGTTTTTAGTAAGTTTTTATTGATTTTTACATTTTATTGCTGATATTAAATTTTTGATATTTGAATTTATTTTATTGTCTTAAGTGTTAAATGGTTCAGAATCTACAATTGTGTATTAATTTATTGACTCTATTTGATAATTCTTGACTCTTTTTATACTTCTAAACTCAATGACGTGTATATGTGTGAACTTGTATTGTGTATATTTTTCTTTTTTGTAGTCTGTCTTGTATTTGAACATGTAAAAGGCTTGCATCGTATGTGAATGAATAAATAAATAAATAAATAATGCGTGTAAATAAATTGCAATGGTTTGATCATGTAAAAAGAATGGATAGTGAAAATATTTACAAAAAAGTATATTTATTTGAAAGAAAGGGTGTAACTAACTTTTTTTTTTTTGTTTAAAACACTTCTTTAAAAACTTTTAATAACAAAATAATTATGTTGTGTAAAGTTCTAAAAATTTGGAGATGTGTTCAATGTTTATTTATTTATTTCATACACGGCACGAGGCCATTAAATATTAAAAAGTCACAATCATTTTGATGCATTACAACTACATTTTTTTTAAATACCAACTAGGTACATATCCATCTACATGATCCATCTTGAGCTTTGACCCCCCCCCCCCCCCCTCCCTTTCTTTTTTCCCTTTCCACTTCATCTTATTTATGTGTATTGTGAACTTTTTGTATATGTGTGAATGTATGTATGTAGGTTTGTATTCTGTATCAAATAAGTGGTGTTGTTTTTGAGTTGTAAGTATGTATTGCATTTGTATAACTGGTTGAATGTCAGAAATTGCATGCAGGTAATAAACCCGCCATTTGTACCACTTTTAAAATGTACAATAAAAATTATTTTATTTATTTATTTATTACATATATTATCTTTATCACACACATACATAATATAAACGCAATTCAATAATGCAGACAGCAGCACCCACCAGCAAAATGGATTTATTATTATTCACAAAGTAAAGCAATTCTAATAATGCATGATTGTGTCGCTGTCTCACTCACACCCACAACTGCCTGCATTAACAGACGCTTAGTTGTGTCATAATATTATAAATATGTGTTTCTTTTGAATGTCAAATAATATGTGTGTTATTGTTTTGGCTGATTTATGTCATTTATTTTACCTCTGATATCAGCAATTTGTTTTGGGATAAATAAATAACAGAGTGGAGATCCGAAAATTAAGAGATTGTATACATAATTAGATAACAAGATAAAAAAAATTGTGTGTACTCACCTAAATAGATGATAAATGGAGTTGAAAAAATTATCCGCATTGTATAAGAAATTGTTTATGTTATTAGATATGGAAATTAAAAATTGTATACAGAGAAAAATATAATAGATATTAAAAAAAATGTCTTCTTCTTCCTGGAACTGTCCCAACTTATTGCCGCTGAAGGCTGTTGGGGTCGGCTCTTCTCGTTCTGAGGTTATACGTTCTTCTGTTTCCTATATCATCTTCATCCAGGCCATTTCTCCGCAGGATTCTATTGCATTGTGTCATCCATGTATTCTTTGGTCTCCCTCTTGATGGATGTCGAAATGTATTGTAAATAAATGTATTCAAAATAATTAAAATGTATTGTATTGCTTAAGTTGTCTTAGTAGGATATATGACTTGTTTAAAAATAATAGTTTTTTTGCAGTTGTCAAAATTGCGGTAATTTTTAGCAAGATTTAAGGAATTTTAGCGAAAGAAAGCATTAATTTGACAATATTCGGTATTTTTCAAAATTTTAACGCATTTTTCTTATTTAGTTCGAAAATTCAAATAAAATTTATATTATACTTGTAACAATATCAATTGATTAATAAAATACGATTTAATTACTTCAATATTTTTTTAGGAAAGATATTATGAAAATCAATTGTGTATTTTAAATGGTCGTGTAACGCATACTCTGATTAAGACTCGTTTCATGGTAAAATTTTCAATACAAATATCAACAAAGACGATTTTATTTCACTTCATTGCTTCTCAAAGCATATAACTCGTTCATTACAATAACACCACAGAAACTGTGATGTGTTCAGTGGCGTGGCTACCAACGTCTTCAGGGGCCCTGAGACATTATCATTTATCTGAAAATAGGTCTCGTTTCAATCAGTGTAAGAGCAGGAGTTTTCGAATGTTCTGTAAAGACGCAAGTTTCACTAATAAAACGTTTAACATTTCAAATTTAGCTGAAATGAGGATTTCCATTAATTTTAAATATATTAATTTTGTCATTGGCACGGAGAGAATCATTTACATGTTTATTTCATTGCCTGCTGGCAATCCCACTCGTAGGATATAATGCTATAAATAAATAGCGATAACCTAGAGGTAAAGTCTCGGCCTCGTGAACAAGGTGTCCGTGTTTCGATACCAGGTGCCGGCAAACTCCCCTTTCACGACACAAGCTTACTGTGAAAGATTTGGTTGTACTATTTTGTTTATAACAAACCAAACCCAGATATATTTTTTTTAAAAAAAGATGGGAGACTTCCATCACTTGAGGCAAGTTAGAATATTCGTTATTCGTAAGCATTATAAGAAGCCCCTTTTTCACTTCTTCAGTAGGAAATTTGCACTATGTTGTTGCATTGTTTATGTATGAATCCCCAATGGTGATTCCAAACTTCACTTCTTTCCTAATCCCTTGACCACTTTTTTCAATTTGCTTTTGTGTAATTCAACTTGTGTTTTGTTGCTATTATGTTGTCATTTTTTAGGTGTGTGGTTTTGGAAACACTGACTGTAAGATATTAATTATATTCTCTTTGGCATATTCATTTTAAAAATCAGTCAATATGACACTACACATATTATTTTTCTAGAGAACCTTTTTAAATTGATTCCTGCCGCAGGAACATAAATACTTATAGATCGACAAACTCAAACTGGATGTATTTGAGAAAAAAAAAAGTATCCATGGACCACGAACTGCACACCAAATTATGCTCATTACCAAGCAAATCAAAACTTGGATAGGCAGAGCATGTTGAAATGACGTGTGATAGTTTAATAATAAAAAGAACCACCACAATACCCCCTGGCAAAAGAAGGGTCGGAGTACTAAGGCTGAAATGGATAGATGATCAATTTGTTGTAACTTCTTGAGGAATCCAAGACGCACACCGAATTATAGTGTCAATTAAGATGATGTCGATGTTTATAATACATCAGTTAGGGAGATCACTAAAATCAGACACTGTGGCATCACCAGTGGCCCCATTTTCCCATAGATACCTAATTACGCCTATGAGCCTATGTATGCTGTAACTGATGTGTGAGCGTGTGGAAAATAATGGTGCCTCGGTTATCAGCATGTTAGGAAATCTCATTACTTGAATCATTAAAACCTACATATTATTAAAAAGCAGCCGACAAAATAATAATCATACCTATACCTGGGTAGGTACCCATATACACACATTATTATTTATATTATGCAACAATACACCAAGCCACAAATTTGAAATAATATTTAAACTCAAATCTTAAGATGTTTAATATGAATGTGATTGTGTTGTTAATGAGAAATCTGATTTTTATATTTTTTTCGTGTATTTTTAAGATGTCAAAGGCTCGTGCCATGGATATGTATCTAAATAAATTAAATTGAAATAGTCTCTTTTTTAACACCAACCTTTTAAAGGACACTCGGAAACTTACATAAAAGAGTATAAGTCCTTTTCTCTATAATAATAATAATAATCTAAATATTATTCACAGGAAAACAAATTAAGATTTTCTTTAATATAATAAAAATGTATCTAGTGGATAAAGACAGGTGAAGCGATTAAAATACGTGAATTATCATCATTTGAAATCTTGTGTGACATTTTAAGCTTTTTCTACAGCACAACTTTAACCACAAAATAATAATAATAATAATAATGTTCTCTTCTTTCCGGAACAGACTATTTGAAAAGACATTATCAAGTAGCAAAAATATTACATCAAAATTTAGCTTTGAAATTTAATCGGAATCAAAATTACCATACTATAATTATTGTCCAGTATCGGTACCTACTTGAAAACAATGACACTAAACTCTACTGGGATCGACCAATACAAACTGATCGAACTATTCTAGTTAATCGACCAGATATTGTGTTGGTTGATCGCAGATGCCGTAAAACATACATCATTGATATCACTATACCGCACGATGAAAATTTAAATAAAGCTGAGCAAGATAAGATAATAAAATATCTTGATCTTGCTCACGAAATCAAAGATATGTGGAGAACACCTACCACAATCATCGTGCCTATAGTGTTGTCTGTGAATGGTTTAATACCTAAGAGTCTGTCAAACAATCTCAGAAAACTGGGAGTAGATGACAGGCTCAAATACAGCATGCAGAAGGCCGTACTTCTATCGTCCACCAGGATAGTAAGAAGGTTTTTGTCCCTGTAGCTCTGTAAGTGATCTCCCATGATTGTACTATTTCATAGAACATCATGGAAGAATCAACTCGAATAATGTTGGGGTTCTACATTTTGAATATACCTAAATTTATTTTAATATTTTATGGTTTTTGTTATTTAATGTTATATTTAAATTTTATTGTTAATCTTATATTGTGTTCAAAATGTAGAATCTAATATTTTTTTGTTAAATAAATGAGATATGAGATAATAATAATAACATTCTCGGAAACTTTCGACATCATTATAAAAATTACATCATTTTTATTCAACATAATTTCCATGACAATATGAGATTGTGCTGGTAGGTACCTCAGCGCCTAACATAGTAATTTGTAACCGCTGCATATGTTTATAGAATTATCATCAAAATTCTATCCTCAACGTTCCCTTAGGGAAAACAGCCTCCTCCACTCCAAGAGTCTTTGCGCCAATTGAGTCACCTCTTCCCATGATTTTGCTAGCACTACGACGTCACTGTCATAGGAATGGCTCGTTATAAAAGAAAAAGTCCAGACCATCACAAACGTGATGGAGCACCTGGAAAAGAATTGGTCTCCTATATGAGCATAATATAAACGAACTGTGGTTACTGTTGTACATAAAATGATGCGCTTCTAATATAATATGAACTATCAATATATTACTCAGAATCAATATTAACCTACTTTTATAAACACGTTTACAACAAGGGACTCAAGAGATATATGAATGTATATTTTTGAAACAACGCTCATTTAAAACTGATTGATCTGAAATTATGTTGGTCCCAAAATTTGATTGGTCGCACTACCAGTTTTTCCTTTGATTTTTCAGGCTATATAATGTTATTGCAAATAATAAAGTTTTTCAAGCACATTAGAATTGGTTACAAAATAAGTATATGAAGTCACTCTTTTTATCTTTTTGTATATTCGTATAAACCAGTCGACATATTTTAAATTATTATTTCAATGACGGTGAATTTTACTCCTCGGAAAATTGCTATACCATTAACATCAACTTGAAAAGAAATGAGTTTTTTTTTCTTTGCAAATATTCCATATTATTCAAAAACTTAGCAACTCGTTGAAAATTTTTCAGGAAGTTTTTAAGTATTCTCGTCACGCGCCGATATATTACTTAGTAAAATAAAGACCGAACACGATTTACAAGAAATTTGGAACGGCCAAAACCCGAATTTCAGAATTTCTTCTGCAGGCATATTGAATATGCCGTTTCAATCCATATTTCTTTCAAATCATTTCTTCGCCTTTCAAAATTTTTAAGTTTCGAGAAAACAAACTTTCACCATTCAGTGAGAATTGTACTACTATACTATGTGAGATTCTGTATCAATGGAGGGAAATATTGAAGTCTCTAGAGGAAATGAAGAGTAAACGAAAATCTTTCGACTGACCACTTCGACCTGGCTTCCACCAAGACAATATTTTTTTTTATCAATATTCACACCAATAATTAATCTACTGCATAAAATTCTCGTGTCATGGTGTTTGTTATCATACTTCTCCGAAACGGCTGGACCGATTTTGATGAAATTTTGTGTGCTTTTCGGGTTGATCTAAAAATCGTCCGACATCTATTTTTCATACCCCTAAAAGTTAAGGGTGGTCCAACCCGATTTTTTTTTTGGTCATTTTTTTAGGTATTAAAAAATATATACAGCCCTTAATTTTCACCCTTCTAGCATCAACCCCTATTTTTAATAACGATATTAATAATCTAGAAATAATGTATAAAACAATACAACGTTTGCCGGGTCAGTTAGTTATGCTATACAATTGATTATACAATATATGTAGCATCCTATTTGAATAATTTGATCTCAGTATCGGTTGCATTACAGAATCAAATACTTGATAATTTATACTTTAATTTTTAGTACCTAAAGGATCATTCGTTCAATCCGGTCAATGTAATAATATTATTACACTCGAAGATTCAGGTGCCGCAAGCTAAATGCAATCGAAAAATTGAAAACTAATAAATGTACATCGAATAAATACATCATTAAAGTCCAAATTCCTGAACTCCCAAGACAACATTCCATTTTATTCAATCCAATTCTTAACTCATCGGAAATAGTTATTATGTACATTCATTCAACTGACGATTTAAAAAAATGAAATTTCAAGTTACTTAAAATAGGCATTGAGTCATTACAAAGTTGTATCATGGACTTTTCTAGGGAGGGATGGGGAGTCGCCGCCACAACAATATTTGTTTGCTAGGCACGGGCGTAGCTCCCCCCCCCCCCCACTCAAAAAGTTAAGATATCAACATCAATAATATTTTTTTACATATTTCATATACTTAATATTGTAAATGTTATTGCATGCACTTTCAGTAGTTTTATTTTCTTGAACCCTCCTCGAAATAAAAACCTGGCTACGCCCGTGTTGCTAGGGTTCTTCGATTTTAGCTCCCGACTAACTTTACACAAGAGGGGGGTGAAATATAAGATTCCATTTTATCTAGCGGTTGTTGGGTTCGAGTTCTATATCGAGGAGAAGACGAGAAACTTCTTTGTGTAAAATTTAATCCTACTTTCATATTATTAGGTACTTATTCTACTTTCATACTATTTTTTTACTAGCAGTGGCCGTAGTCACTGCTAGTAAAAAAAAATTTACTTAGTAAAACACATTTTAGCATTATATTTTCACAGTCGTTCGACTATAGACGACTTTGCGAGAAAGTATCAATTTCGTAGTTAAAATAGTTTCGTAGTTAAAAATCGCAGTGGACAGGAGTAAAAATAAATGGGAAAAAGGTTGACATGATTCGATATAATTCGAAGATTCATTGGTCGGAACACGTCGAAAACGAAGCAGTGTTAACCAGGGTTGGCGAAAAAAAGGCAACTCCTCAAAAAAATCTGCCAACAACGAGCTAACTGGATTGGCCACAACATCAGGCACCCAGGACTGCTCATCGCAATCGCAGAGGGTAGGACCGAAGGCACAAATGGCAGAGGCCGACCGAGAGACGCCTATATGGACCAACTGAAGAGGGGCATGAGCTGTGGCTCATACATGGAGTTGAAGAGACTGGCTGAGAATAGGGAGGAGTGGAGAAGAAAGTCCAAACTCGTTGCAGACCAATTCAATGGATTCTAGCTTATTATATATATAGTTAAAATAAACAAGTCATAGTATAACGCTAAGATGTGTTTTGACTACGGCCGCAGCTGCCCCCTGAATACGTCTAAGAATATCGATAGGTATGGGTACGTACTCAATAGATTTTTTCGGGTTTTAAAAAGCGGCGCAGGGTTAAAAAAGCAGTGGTTATAATATAATGGTATAATGTTGTAAGAGTATTACAATGTACCCACGTCAGGTAGGTACTCGTACCTATCTGCGTTTGCTAAGTTTGTACCTATTATACTCATCTTCCTAACATATTACGTAATTCACACTTATTTTATAAAAATGTTTAAAGTTTCCCGTTCTTTGAAAAACTTTATTTATAACATCACGTTGGTACTAGATTTGTTTTTACCTTTTTATTCACAATAAATATATTAGTTCGTAAGTTTATGTAATATTCTTAATAATAATAATAATAACTAGATTTTTGAAGATGCGCCGTTTTGTGAGAAAACCCTTTCAAGAATCATAACACCCCCTGAACAATAGGGGCTTTAACCCTGCCTAACACCTCCACACGCTCCAGAGTTCGCAAATCATATGAAGATGTTTGATTGATGCAATAACATAGTGTATGCAGACAAAATTAAATTAAAATTCCGGGTTAGTTAGATAAACTCGCCCTCTGTACATTGAATTGTATAACTGATATTTTCTATGATAACTGCTTTAATTTGTATTATTGTAAACAATGTACAGTGAAGAATAAAATAAATAAATAAAATATATCCGGCTTTGTGGACAGCCAGTGTGGAGGTTACAACACTCTTACCTTTGAGTCACAAGGTGCCAGGTACGATTCCCGGCCAGGGCAAAATGAAGAATGACTTTTTTCAAATTCTCCTGGGTCTGGGTATATGTGTTTAATGCATTGTATATATGTGTATTTGTATATATTACCACTAGTATACCATCACAGCATATCCCACAAGTGGGCTGATCAGTAGTAAATGTAATAAACATGCGTCTGGTCTACTGATCAGCAAAAAATTAGGGCGTTCACGATGGGTGGCAAACGTCATCGTTGAATTTAAGATGCAAAATGTCTGTATTTTTCCCAACACCTGCCTTTAACAGGATATTCGAAAACTTTTGGAAAACAGTAGAACAATTCTAGCCGGGTGCTCCACGGAATTATTCATTGCCTTTACCAATCATAGTGTCTTCGCGATCCTTTTTAATTATCCGATCAACTACCCTGAAGCCTTGCAATTAGGTCATCTAAAGTATTAGAACCTTTGAGTTCATGCCCTTCATTGCCATTAACTAAGTGTTGTGGAATTCTCAAGAAATATTTTTTTGAGAAATTTACCGAGAAATTTCTCGGTAAATTCTCGAAGTAGAGAATTTTCCGAGAATTTTATTAATTTTGTATTTAACAGTATAATAATAATAAATAGGTACTTTATCCAATCAATCAATAGCAATGTACAAATATTGAGACAATTTATCACCAATATGGCTACAATTAATTATAGAAACAAAAAAATGTTAGGTACCTACATAGAAAAAAGTGCTAATAACTTATGAAAAATCTTGATGTTTGACACCCCACATGCCCATATTTAAGTCAAAAAAAAAATGGCAGGTACGTACCTACATGGAAAAAGTGTTAATAACCTCTGATTTGGACCTTAATCAGCCCCACAAATTTTTGGATCAATCAGGTTGGCTGCAAAGTGTACTGGACGAAAGGTCATAATACCACTAAGAAAAATTATGGAGAGAAATTTCTCTTCCATCAGAGGAGAAATTTCTCGTTCTCGAGAAATTTCTTTGGAGAATTTTCTCGTCTCACATCACTACCATTAACAATTCCACATTTATGAAGTTTCTCATGCATGAACACAATTTTCCTAACTGCAGTTGTTTTCTATAATTGACTCCACCTAATCAGGTCACATCATTCTCAGACCCACAACACATCAACGATCAAAAGAACATACTTCACAAAGCTCAGTGGCAGAAGAAGCGTCAGGAGGCTAAAGTTGAGATGGATGGACGGGGTGGAAAAAGACCTGCAAGCTTTAGGCGTGACCAATTGGCGACGAGAGGTGATGGATAGGAGGGAGCGGAGGCGATTTCTTGAGGAGGCCAAGACCCACACTGGGTTATAGCGCCACTGATGATGATAGCGATGAAATCGGAGGGTCCGAAACATTTTTTCTCATGGACCACTTTCAAAAATTTGCTGGCTCCGGTGGACCCCCTGTATTTCTACCCCTCCGTCGCTAAATTTTCGAAATGGTATAGGAATTGTAAATATTTCCAAAACTCCTCGGTTTTCTTAAAGAATATTTTCTCCCAGTACTTTTTTGTACAATGTACCGGGTATCTGTACTGACTATTGTTTGTCAATATCTGGTGCTTTTACCGAATATCCGATACTTTAACCCTCTGCAACTGAGGTGGCTTTTTAGTTATTATTCTGCTGAGGAGTGGTCTGACAGACACTCATTTTAAGTTACATTATTGCCATTATTTAAAAAGTTTTGATTATTTTTTTAGTTTAATGTGAGCATTTGACATGTATGCTGACACCATTTGAAAAAATATGATTAAAAAAAACAGATGTTAGAAATTACAAGAAATTTATTAATACTAATAAAAAATCACCATTTTTTTAAGAACAATTTACAAAAATTAATAAAATGAAAAAAAAAACACATAAAATAAATCAATAAGTAGAAATTTGTTTTCTGTTTACTTTTGTTAAAATGTAAAAAAATAATAAAAAAAATCGTTAAGAGCGGTTTCTCTAAAAATCGGCTTCAAAGTACGTCCTCTCAGTCCTGGCCAATTTGTGCCGAGCTTTGTACGCAGATATGTTTTTTTACATGCATAACGAGTAAATTTTGTCTTCCTTTTAATTAAATCACACTCTTTAATATTTCTTTTAAATTCACTCATAAAAATTCTGCAAAATATTCTTTCACTCAATGTCCCAGATTCGTTTTGTTCAGGGGCAGTTGGCAAATCTCGTCCTAGGACATGATTGCGCAATTCTCTTGGCAATTTTTCTTTATACACCCGCTGTGTCATAATAAAAAGAAAAAGTTCCCTAGCAAGGCCTCAAATGAAATCTGCTCTCCATTTATTGAAAAAAAAAAAAGTTTTACTGAAATGATGTTAGGTAGACTCTATGAATTTACTGAGCTGATGTATGTGAGACACTATGAAAATATTAATATTTTACTGACGTTAGGTCTAATAGACCCATAATTTATTACTGACGTTAGGTATGACAGACAACCATCAGCTATAGATCCACACATGTACTCATGACGGCCGTCGTTACTGTACTGATGATTAAAAGAACAGAAATTAGGAAGCTACTGAGCGAAACGGAAAGATAGGACTCAAAATGGCAACGTTGTTACAAAAAAAGATTTCGGGGTGTCTGACAGACCTCACATCAGCTGCAGAGGGTTAACCATGGATTCGTGGACCCCCTTTTACAACTCGTGGACCCCCATTTTTTAATCACGCCATCGTGGACCCCCGTCTAGTCTCTCGTGGGGGTCCACCTGGACCACTTTGGGAATCACTGGTTTAAATAATGGAATAAAAATAAAAAACATTATACAGTTTGCTATAAAATTTATTCACTATAAAATATTAATGTACACATTAATTTAATATTAACAGAAATTAAAGTAGGTAAACCAAAGTAAAAACACGGGTGTGAAAAAGTAGTTGTGAGAGGTAAGAAAGATTTAGGGAGAGTTTAATAATAAATAATTTAAAATACTCATATTAAAAATATGTCACGTTTTCACATTATATTGTTAATGAGACATAATACAGACTTAACATTTTTTGTTTATATTATAAAAGAAGTTTTTTCTCTTTTACAAAATATAAGATTAAAATATTTCCATCATAAATCACAATATTGCTTACTTGGACAAAGCACATATCGCAAAAAAGTGAAGTAGAAAGTTCAAATACTATCTGGGGACCTACCAAATAAGGCAATGTTGTATTTTCTGAATCTTATAAGATAGCTTCGTGTGTTTAATTGAAATATTGGTTGCATTATGCTAAATAATTTTTTTTATAATTTGAAGTCTGTTAAAATTACCAATTTTAAATTCACATAAATCTGCTTATTTGTGAAATTCCAGACATCACTACAAGAGCAATTTAGGGAGTAATTGAATGTATAACCAGATATTTCACATTCAAAACAGTGTACTTTAGCGTCCAAACTGCAATTTCACAAGTAAAATAAAGTAATTTAGTATCCACCCTATCGCATATGAAATGGAATAATGTCCTACATAATGCGTTAGACACAAAAATCACACCATTTCACTTGTGAAATGGTTAGCAGGATTCTAGATTATTCCCTCAATTGCCATACCACATTGTCACGGTAGACATCAGAAGAAGTTGCCGAATTATTGAGTTCCAAAATCTCATCTTCAATAAAATATAATAAGACTCTAACTGGAGAAATTTCATGAACGAAAAAAAAATGTCTTAAAAATTTGCTTATCACCACCATTAAAATGTAATTTGAATCACTTTTTATTGCAATTGTTACTATAGACTTGATTCAATTATACAGAAAATAATATTGTACACCTAGCTACTATGTACTTACATACACTGAAAAAATAAAACTGTACAAAAAATAGTTAAATTAACTAATATTACTTTACAATACGAGCACAGAAGTAGTATAATATGTTAACTAGAATATAATTTTATATTTAATATAATTTCAATCACTCCGCTACTTATTGGAAGGTTAAGATATGTAGAATATTGCTTTGCTATCTTACAATGTTTCTTCTCTATATATAATAATAATAATAATAAACATTCTCAATTGATATTGGCTGAAAATGCAAATTTTGCAACTCCATCACATACATTATTTTAATTGAGTTGGAAATTTTGCAAAGTAGGTACAATCAGCAATCAGAGTTTTTAAACTATACAAGGAAGTCAGAAGTCTACATAAATCTCAACACATTATAATATAAATTATAGCAATGTCAAAAAAGAGCATAATTGAAAATATTGTTTAAAAACTGAGTAAAAATGCATAATATATATGTACTGACTTTTTATAATATTTATATATCATTAGTAAAATGAATTTATATCAAATATAAAATGCGCAATTTATTTATGGTTTTTTAATAAATCTGGATTTGAAATAAAACCAAATACACCCCCAAGCACTCTCACACTAAGAAATATACTTGAGGCTTGAAAGTGAAAATGGTCGTCAGCGGGATTTGAATCTGAGGTTTCTCAAATGAAAGTCCAAACTCAAGCATCAGGCCACCAATCACCTTTTTTATATTACACTAAAAATATTACTTAAATCTTAACATATACTTTGTAGGCCGTAGTAAGAGGTGTCTCTCATTCTGCTACAAGAGATCATTTTTAAGGAATTTCCGCTCAGTGTGAAATTAATTGCTCACAACATTAAGTGGATTGTTATCAAACAACAATGTGCACCAAATCCAAAAAAAAACTTGTGTCACAGTATAACAAGTACTATGTGTCACAGTATAACAAGTACTATATGTCGCAGTATAACAAGGACTTCCTGTCACAGTATACAAATACGTTGTGTTACAGTACACAAATATTTTGTGTCACAGTATAACAAGCACTTTATATTCTTGTATTTGTCAACATGTAAAAGGTGAAAGCCATGAATATGGTTAAATAAATTTAATAATAGTATATGGACAATTTGTATTTGGCACTGTTTAGTGAAGCATGATCTGTGACCATTTCAAGATAACAGTGAAACAAGTAATTTGTTATGTAATTTGAAACAAGTGTTTCTTTCTACTATAGATTATTGATTCCGGGAGAGACGTCTTTTCACTTATCAGGTCATTATCAATCGATTGATAATGACCTGATAAGTCAGACATCTCTCTCGGAATCAATATCTATAGTAGAAAGAAACACTCGTTTCAAATTACATAATTATGGAATTCTACTACGTGTGCACCGACACAATTAATAAAGTAATTTGTTTCATAGCACAACAAGTACCTTATGTCACAGTATGAAATATACTTAAAATAAGTACATTTGTTAGCTGGAGCTCGCCAATTGTTCGTGATTTTTTTTTTTGATCAATAGGGTGTATCATTATTATTTTTCATAATTTTACTTTTGTTGAGTAAATTTCATAAATCAGAGTTAAACTAGTGGAAGATACCCAAACTCAAATTGCAACATATTGCTGTATGACAACAATTACAAACAAATTACTAAAATAATATTAAAATTATTTGTCATAATTTGGAATCAATACGTTTCTACAAACACAACACCTAAATGTATATCTTTAAAATATATACTCGTTGCACATTCGAAATAGGTCAAGTGACCTTTTGAAATATTTTGACTGGCAGAGTTCAAAATACGTTGTGCACCTTCTCAATCTTTGAACATAATCTGTCTCAAATTAACCCTTAAATGCATTGCTTTTTGTTTTGCATTAAAAATAATGTTTTATGATACAATTTGAGGTGTAGTTTTAGGTAAAAATAATAAAAAAAAATCATTGACACAAAAAAGTACATTTTCTGAAGGAAAATTAGTATGATGGAAATTTCCATCATCACGTATGTATGGTCTGTCGGCTAGAAAAAAATAGTTTAAGAAGTAATATGGAATTGTGTGTGTATGAAATTATAAAAATATGTAATTGTAAATTTTTGATTTATAGCCTTGAAAAAGATGAAAGATGACTGAGAAATTCAACAGTAATACTTAGCAAAATATCAAAAACGTAAAACCTGCAGTATGACAATTGCTGCCGACACAAACCATAGACAAAAAGGTTAATATAGTTTTTAATTTTACTTGAATCCATAAAATAACTCTTCAAACAATTACCAGATTTAAAAAATATATTACATTACCATTAATAATAAATTATTATACCAAAATATTTAGTATGATGGAAATTTCCATCACGATGCATTTAAGGGTTAATAATATAAAAATTATATTTTGTTTTCATATTTTGTAATCTGCAAATGAGCTAAGAAATCAAGAATAATTTTCTACAGTACAAACAATAATTATTACAAAATACTATTTTGTTTTATATTTACATCTTATTTCTAACAATATACAAAAGCAAAAGTTTATTTACGTAGAATCCTCTTTAATCAAATGACTATATCCACAATCACAATATTATGCTTTTGATTACAACTACGATCATATGCATAATATATAAACATATTTATATTAAAATTGAAATATCAATCACCCAGTCAAATTGAGTTTTTTTCTACTTATCACATATATGTATATACAAAATGTTTTCATCCAATTCCACAAACAAAAACTTCAATAAATTATATAAATATGTATATATTATAGTGTAAACATGTAAAATTTGTTAATCGTTAAAGTTGAAAGCAATAAGAACCCAAAAACTTCCGACACGTTGTATGTTGAAATATTAAAATATTGATATTTCAGCTTACAGAGCTGGGCGATTGATATGAAATCCACAACTATTTAATATGTATTTATTTATTAAGATTGTAAAATCATTTCCAGTATAGGCTTTTCATTTTCAATCTTGACAAATCGCAAGTTCACAACCATACATTATCTAAGAAACAGCATGTGTAATGATAGCTACCTCGCTTGATACAAACCAAAAAACAGTCCATCTGTACTAGCATGTTCTATCTAGTCTTCCAAGCAAGATATCTGACAAATGTAGCATTCTTCTTTTCTAAAATGGAGTAATGGCCCCACACACACACACACACACACACACACACACACACACACACTGTTTTCTACATAACATATAATTAACATTATAAAAATTCACTAGTAAGACAATTGAGTGGTTCGGCATCTAAATTAGTTATATGAATTTATACATACAGAATGACTATGCACCTTACATTTATTATACAGTAAACCCTCGCTATTTCGAACCCCGTTATTTCGAAATTCGTCGTAATTCGAAATATTCCCCCCAAAAATGTCCCCATAATGAAATTTTCATACAAAAGACATTTATAATTCGAAATCCCCGCTAATACGTAATTCGAAATAATATTTGGTCCTTTCAAAACAAAACAATAGAAATTTGTATATTGTAATTCGAAAACATTTGGTTGCCATAAAAAATACCCTTGTTTTTTCCCAAAGCTCCTTCAGGGACAATAAAACTTATTATGTGAAATTTGTGTTCACACTAATACACATAAAGGACCTACCCACTACCCAGCTACATAATAATATATTTTAACAACGGGATTTCCAAATTTCTAAGTAGATCTCCTATGTTGTATGTAAACATCGTAAATGTATTGTATTTCAATATGTACCTATCTACAGCTGTTTTGAGTATGTACCAGGTACCTGCTACCTATGTATATCCTCTGGCTCATAGCGTGATCGATGTACATTATGTACTTCCGTGTTGTTCATGGGCGTCTCGTCATACGTACCTATACCTACTCGAAATATTTTGTGTTTTAATATTTTTATTTTCCATTCCAAATAAATAAATATTTTATATCCGAACTTTTATACACGTTTTAAATACAAATTTGGTCAAAAATATTTTTCCCATTTTTTAACATTTATAGTGAACTTTTAGTAACGTGTGTGAAGTGAAGCATTAAAATTATGTATTTTTAAATATTCGACTGTGTTTTAGGTACGTATTTATATTTGTGTATTGTTTAGGTAGGTACATGCATATTTAGATTTACATGTGTGTGTAATTTAATTATGTCAAAAACTGTTAGTTTCATCAATATTTTATTATCTTCATTGTGCAAAATGCAAGGATTGGACAAAAACGTGGTATGTGATAGAAGCTTTACATTTATGATAAACCACGATACGCCCATGACGTCTTTATTACGTATGTTTTACTACAAACTATTCCATTCTTGTACAAAGGGTCGCCTGTTTATTTGTAATGCGTATAAGAGTAGTAGAAATTGTTAGCCCTTTCCATGCGGCTCTTTCATCAGCCTTACAAATGTTTTTTTTTGTTTGAACGCGCGAAATTTAAAAAAACCCATGTCCAAATCAGCTGTTTCTATTACGTATGGTACCTATGGCTATAATATATATTATATACTGCGTATATCAAAATTATTTCGAAAATTTCGATTTATCGGGGTTTTCGCTAATTCGAAATCAGATTTTCGAGGTCCCTTGGATTTCGAAATAACGAGGTTTTACTGTATATTCCAACTCAGATTCAATCAGTTTCGTTTGTGATATGCAATGGATTTGACTGATTTCGATACCAAAATTGATTATCTCCCTTATTTATTGCATGAATTTTATAGGAAATTATGTTTTTAAATATTTTTTTATACAACTAATAAAAGCACAACCTATTCTCAATTTCAAGGAAACAAATATATATGTATATATTAGTGTAATTTTATTGTCACAATAGATCTACATATAATAGTCACAGTGACATAGGGGATGCAATGTCCTTTAACTTTTCTCCCAAAAGAAATTTATTGTTAAAAACTGCATAAGATATACCAAAAATGCATATAATCTGTAAATAAAAGTATTTGAATTTGGAACTGTGATTATTTCTTCATTCTTAGTTTATAAATATGCCTATATAATTTTTGTATTTGACCAACAGATACCAAACAACTCAATTGTGCACAAACAACAATGCACAATAGAATCTTATTGGTCAGACGAGTCCATATAATCAATGAAACTAAAAACAAATATTTACTATTATAGCAGAAAAAACATTTGTTTTTAGTTTCGTTATGGAACTCTACTATGTACTTACCTAAACACTGATATAGTGAATACATGATTCTCATACGTGTCCTACAGTCTTAAGAGAATAATGTATATTTTGTGAAACCTAAATGCACTAAATATGTACTTCCCGTTTTTTGTTTTTTACTTGTAGACTATGTTAAAAAATCATATTTGTCATTCGTTGATTTATTGTTAATTTTACAATACAGACAACATTCTATTTATGAGATACTTTAGAATATGGCCATTTTGACATTATTTTATTTGCAAAGTATTTACGATATAAAATTTAGCAAGGCAAATTTAAGAGGCCTGAAAATGCAGTCTAGATCAATCAATATATAGATAGTGGAAAATATAATATCAAAATTAATTAAGATTTTAATGACGTCTCTCAAGGAAGTTTATTGATGGTGAAATTAGATTTAGCGAACCTGAAGTGCATGTCAAACTCTTTGGAGGTGGAAGAAGAAACAACTGACATTATTAAAATTATCTTCAAACAATATATATATTGAACTCCTCTTATTTTTTTATAAGCTATCTGAGAGTAAACTATAGTACCTATGCAGTCAGCATTTTTCTATGAACCATCCACAGTAGTAGACACAGTCAATATACACAACTAAAAAATAGTAAAATTATACATTCTAACAATATTTTCATATAACACAGTCATTAGAAACACTCGTCTCAACTTTTAAAAGTAGTAGTATTGAAAGTACAAGGTGGCTCAAATAAATTAAAAACAAATATAAATAACATTGTCAAAATGGAGATGAACTGTAACTGGATGAAGATCTGATGGTGTAATATTAATGTTGTTAATGTTAACACATTGTCAATATACATGTAATGCAGTAAATAATGATTAATATAGAGTAATATTGGGAGTAGTGGGAAAGTATAGGTGGTATTTTGCAGTAACAATCAATAGATAACCTCGTACAGAGTAGCCTTCTTATCGCCTGATCCAGTCACTATGAATTTATCATCACCGGATATATCACAACTAAGCACTGAAGAAGATTCCTTGGACTGAAACAAAAAACAACAACAATTATTGTTAAAATCAATCGCAAAATAAACACCAAATCTAGATAATTATGAGGATGTATTTCAACCAATGTCAGAAATGGCAATGTGTCCAACATGACAAAAATTTTGACATTTAAAACATAATATATGAAAGTTTTACACATCAAACTAGTCCTAAGCTATGATATGAATCTTGTATTATGGTTACTAACACAAATATATACCAGTTACAACGAGACCTTGCCCCATGTCAATGTATTAGTTAATCTTTTTGTATTACGTATAAACACAAATACATCAACACATCCCGGTACTGGTACATCCATTGGTTGAATATGACGGTAAATACTGCATCGTCATTAAGTGTTCGAAAATTTGATTTGATTTTTGAATTACTGGGTGTTCATAATCTTACTCACTAAAAAGATGTCTCTAAGTAAATTGGGCCAAGGAAAATCGCTCAATGGGCAGACGAAAGAAATTATTTTAATGTTTATGAGTATTTAAATTTATGACTATTTTTGATTCGACACATTAATTGTGTTTCTATATTGTCGCTGCATATTCAAAAAGGGGTATGTGAATTTATAAATGTTTTGACATGTCTAGAATAAACTCTGTACCTGAGAGCCATTAGGACTTAAGTGCATTTTTGACAAAAATGCCAAAGTTACGAAAAAAGTGAAAATAACACATTAGTCGTGAGTCTTAAGTACAGAAATGCTTAGGGTCTATACTATAGGGTCTATGTGATAAGCTTTATATACTATGTACAGCTTATTACTAGTATAATGTTGAGATTTTTTCGATTAAAAAATTGAATTTGAAAATGACATTTTAACACTTAAGACTAAATGGCTCTCAGGTACAGATACTGCTTATAATGACATCATAAACATTTTATAAAATAATTTTTAGTATCAAATATTAAAATTCAATACTTAAAGAATAATATCACATGCCAATAAAAAGTCCAAACTACAATTTTACTGCCTTAATGAACAGTTTTAAAAGAGTATGTCCAAATAACAATGTGCGCACATGTCTCTTTTTGAATATGCAACGACGATATGTTGTTTTCTTTTTTAATTTGATTGTTAAAATTTCAAAGGCTAACGCCATAAATATATGTAAATAAATAAATTATAAATATGTAAATAAATAAATTATAAATATGTAAATAAACAAATAATTCTTATTTTACATATTTTATGAAAAACAAATGTGTTATTTTTGCCCCCAAACCTCATTAGAAAATAATACAACTCGATTTTTTAGGTTTCTGATGTGATGTTGAGTGTAAAGAAAATGCATTTTATCATATTAAAATAATAACTTAGTGGTAATAACTCATTTTTCATTATACATTATTATAATATGTATATGTATGTGGATATAAACATTAGATACATAATAATTTTTTTTTAAAACTTGATACCTTAAATCTTGAAATTTAAAAAAACAATATAATTAATTGTATACAATATTAGGTGTACACCCTGTAGCCGGCAAGATGGCTGTGGCAAAATTTCATTGGAAATACTATACATATACACATCTGGGATCAAACTCGGAACAAAAAAAATATATTAGTTTGTCCCACATTTATAAATTAGATGATTAAGACCTAGCAAACTAATAAGAAGATAAAACTGTAATGATTATATTACCTGGAATATGCTAGCACCATATGGTGTCCTCCATGCATTGAGGAGGTTGTCTTTCCCAGTAGACACAAACCACTTCCCGCATGATGCAAACTTAAGGCTCAATACACAGGACTCGTGCAGTAGTAGCTGGTACCTGTCTGGCTTGGCCGCATGCAACACTTCCACGTGGGAATTCTCCATGCCAACAGCTAACCATGAACCTAAAACCAATAAAATATTTATTTGAAGTGATTTTCATTTCTTAATGTTGTGTTGCGACGCTTTATAAAAAAATAAAATAATTATGTAAATTTAGTAAAAAAAGATACCCACAAAGCAGTTTTGACAGGTCAGTCTCCCATAAGGATGAGGATTTTGTTTAAACGAATGATAAGTCCTCGACTTCTGTGTATGAGTTCAGAGTTTCCATTTTATGTGTAAATTACAGAATATAAAGAAAGATCTTCCTCAACACATTTTTTTTATATTTAAACTGACTTCAGATATCTTTTAACTTTATAATTTTACAGAGCTGTTATTTCCACCTCTAATTATAGGTACACCATCTTACCTGTAGGACAATAGCCTAAAGAGAATATCTGACTAGAGAAGTCATGTTGCTGTAGCTGTCTCCCTTCCCTGAGATCCCACGAGCGGACCGTGCTGTCTAAACCTCCAGTCCATAGCTTGGAGCCATCGGCTGATATATCTATACAACTCGCTCCATCCGTATGACCTGAAAACACACACACATTTTTATTTTTTTTAAATATTTACTGTTTTTATGCCATCATTATGTTCAAAATCTATTGAGCATATCGTCGTTGCATATTCAAAAAGGGGCTGTGAATTTGTAAATGTTTTGACATTTCTAGAATAAACTGCTTATAATGACATCATAAATTCCTTGCGCCTTGGCCTTCGTATCAACGCTTGTAAAACGGAGTACATATGTAATAGTACATGCACGAGTACTCACACCCCACTAATGGTTGGCAATTCCCAAATATCTCAGGTTAGTAAATTCCGGTACCTGGGAGCAACCATAACGCCAGAGGGTGATCTCCGGTCGGAATTACCAATCCGCATAGGAGCAGCTAGCGGGGCTTTCAACAACATAAACAAAGTTTGGAAGGCGTCTGGACTCAGCATCAGGACAAAATGTCGCTTGTTCAATGCGTGCATCATCCCAATCCTTCTATATGGCTGCGAGTCTTGGCACTTAACCAAGGCTCAAGAGCGGAAGATACTAAGCTTTGAAAACAAGTGTCTTAGAAGGATTTTGGATGTCAGATGGTATGAACATGTTACAAATGATGCTGTGCGCCGGCGCACCCAGCAGAGACCTGTAATCTCCGTAATACAAGAGAGACGATGGTCCTGGCTGGGACATGTTTTGAGAATGCCCAATGATAGTTGGCCAAAAAGAGCACTGTTCTTCCGTCCGCAGGGGTTCCGTAGGCCCGGGCGTCCCTCTTTCACAATACACCGTTCCTATGACAACGATATCAGAGCGCAAGGAATGTCGTGGGAAGAGGTGACGCAATTGGCACAGAGACGCTCTGAATGGAGGAGGCTGGTTTCTGCCCTGTGCTCCCGAGAGGAGTGTTGAGGGCGATGATGACGATGATGAATGACATCATAACCATTTTGTATAGTGATAATTAGTATCAAATATTAAAATTCAATACTTAAAGAATAATATCACACGCCAATAAAAAATTCAAACTACAATTTTATTGCCAACATTATTATGAAACCTTGGCCACGCATAAAATATATGTGGTATTAGTAAAGTGTTTCACTCCAAACATTCATAATGACAATAATGCCAAACAATTTTCAGCATCGATGAGTATTGACTCTGTAGAACTAATAATATGATGGAATACAATACCTTGGAACTGTCTAACAAGTGTTTGGTTATGTAGATCCCACACAGCGATGTGGCCATCAGAACAGCAACTAAAACAAACCTGGAAAAGTATATGAAAAAAATATCATGACAGTACTTGGTACAAGTTAATGGTTGGCTGGAAGATGTTGCACTTTAACAAGTCTGCCATTTGACAGAACACTGTTTTTTTATTTATTATGAGTTTGTACAATTTTTTATTTATTATGTTCTGCAAATAAAGTTTTATTATTATTATTATAAGTTTTTAAAAATATATATTTTGCATTCAGCATGTTTCCATACTTCAAGATCTGTTATATATAGTGAGTTACAATCCATTGGATTGGTCTGCAACGAGTTTAGATTTTTTTCTCCATTCCTCCCTATTTTCATCTGTTACAATTTTGTTTTATCCTCAAACAGCCATGTCTCAAAACATCCTCTTACTCTCTCATTCTCGCATATTTTCCAGATGTACAATAATGCCTATAAGTTTTTAAAATAAAACAAGACTTACTTTGGAATCAGGACTAATGGCGAGAGCGTAGCAGGCAGGTGCGCTAGACGTAAGTTCAGCTTTGAGTCTCGGTGTAGAACTGGCCAGGTCCCATATGGACAAGTTGGAGGCTTCACCCCCCACTATTAACGTCCTTCCATCAGGCAGGAGCTTTACTGAGCGGATGTAGTTGTCTCTTTGCTGAAATGATGAAGTACTCTAACTGAAACTAGACTCCGTCAAACACAACGGCATAACCACAGTACGAGATATGGATGTGTTGTGTTCAAGTATCAGTGTAAAAATAATGACAAATACTAGCAACATAAACATTCTTTTTCAGCTTGAGATACTCATGCTCAACACCTCGTGATAAGGATAGGTTGCAGATTCATATCCCGTTTATGGCACTAACAAATAAGGCAATGTTGTCTTCTCTAAGCCTTGTATAATAGAATGTGTTAAATTTACAAACATAAGGTTGTTACAAATAATTCAAATTACTCGATTATACTTTTTTTTAATGGAAATTGACTATTTAAATTTAATGGCAACACAATTGAGTGAATTATGGACTATTTGATTATTACAAAACTACAGTCTTGCAAATTATTTATGGTTTGGTTTGCCTTTTGAATATTGCCAGACCATTGTTGCTGATTAGAATTCAAATTGATTTATACACCACGAGAATACAGAAGTATTTAACACATGGTATAAGTCCCTATTGTTATGACAAGATGTTATATGACTTCTAAAATCACCACTTTAAAATAGTTTTCCACAAAAAAAACACATCTTAAAATAACTTCTCTAAGTGTGAGATTAAATTTCCTCCATATTCACACTAACCCAGTATCCACACAGGCCTCTCTTTGCCTGTATAGAAAAGAAATATATGAAAATCCTTCTCTTTTCTTTCCTATATCAATGGAGGGAAGAAAAAAGAGGCAGAACCCTTTGCTGTGTTTACCAAGAAGTGTAGACTAGAATAGTTAGTAGATGTTAGTGATTTAATGTAGCATGACAAATGTATTATGTTCTCACCAAACAGTCTAATTGTGAAACTGGTTTAGTACAATTTGCTAAAGATGAAATATCCCAGATCTTCACACAGCCCTTGCCACCCGTGTAGGCGTGTCTTGTTGTGGGAGTATGCGAGAGGGCCACGGCGCACACAACCTCCCCGTGGGGCAGCGTGCACACCTGGCGGGCCCCTCGAGGCACTCCAGCCGCACCCAGAGCGTCGGCGGGGAATGGTACCGGCTGCAATGGACCACTTCCTCCAGCATAGTATGAGTAAGCCCTAAAATGTCACAAAGTCACAAGACAAAATATTTTTACTGAGAAATCTTCGCAAATTGTTTCATAGCAACTAGTCCTACAATGTAATCTAATAAATAGACAGTAATATTAATCCTTTCTCTTTCTGCCGTCACTTAATGTTTACACACAGTTTTACTTTGTTCCATTGCATACAGTCGATGCATGTGTCTCATCAGAGCCATCTCATACACAACTTACACAGTGAAAAAAAAAAATTACTCTTATGTATATTTGTACGTGGTAAAATAAAACATTAACTCACGGTTTTCCAGCAGCAACTCCATTAGACCTTGTCATGGTGGGTGAATCTGGATATAGTGATCCTGTAGGAGGTGGCGGGGGTCTGTGATACGGGGATGGGGGTGGGTAAGGTGAGTACGGACCTCCTGCACCACCACCTCCTCCTCCTCCTCCACCTCCACCCACACTACCACTACCACTGCCCCCCTTCACACTGGTACCACTCACACTGCCTGTAGGTGTTACAGACCGAGTGCCTTTTGTTGAACTCGGAGTGCCTGGTTTTTCCTACAACAAAATAAACCATAGAATATGTATACTTATCATCTTCTGAAAGTATTACTTTTTATCGGCACTGAGAAGACAATCTGCATGTTTATTACATAAAGTTTACCCTTAAGAGTACTAACGGGACACTGTAGACTCAATAAACACTTATGTATAATGAAACTAACGGACATGTACCTGTGCAGATTCATGATTGCGTTCATTGCATGAATGAACATAAATCTCCTTTGCATCTACTCACAGAATGTGAACCAATAATGCAAACAATTAGCTCACACTTTCCTGATCAAGAACAGGTCAAAGGAATTAACCCACACAAAATTTTGATTTCGTTCAGGTCTTAGGTTTGTGGGAAGACATCTAAGCACTAGATCCCACAATGGACTACACCTAGAAGTTGAGGTTGGCAAGGTCTTTGGATGGAAGAGGAAAAAAATAGTAATACATGGTCCATTATGAAAGTAATGCACATTTTCTGGGAAAAATATATTTTTTGATCCTATCGGTACAAATGCTTAAAATTCTTCAAAATAGTCCCCTCCTACATTAATGTGCTTGCGGAGACGTGTCTGCCACGCCTGGAAGGCACCCTGTAACTCCTCCACAGGAATGCCTTTGAAAAACGTTGTAACACGCATTTGGATGCTTTCCGCGGACTCCCAATGCTTTCCTTTCGGCTCTCTCTTCACTCAGGGGAACAAAAAAAAGTTACAGGCTGCTAAATCGGGACTGTAAGGGGGCTGGGGAACCACTGGAGTACTGCTTCGGGCCAGAAAGTTGTCTACGATGAAGGCCGTGTGGAATTTCTGTGTGTTCGCATTTGCAGATCCTCGGTCACAATCCTATGTACCACAAATGTGGACAAGTTTAGGAAGTCAGCGATTTGCTAGATACTCAATTGACAGTCAGACGCAAAACTCAGCGCATGTGCGTCACTTTTTCTTCAGTTCTGGCCTTTGTGGGCGTCCAGAATGGTGTTCGTCAGGGACTTTTTCCCAGCCATCCTGGAAAGCCTTACGCTACCTCCCAGATTGTGATCTTGAAAAGCAGTCATCCTTAAAGGCCTCTTGAAGCATCTGGAATGTTTCGGTAGCATTCTTTCCAAGCCGCACGCAAAGTTTGATAACGAACTGCTGTTTAAGCGAACCGCCTATCACGCCGTGTTACAAAGACAAAAAACATACTTCACGCAAAGACATGCCCTTCCACTCTCACTACTCGGAGCGAAATTAAACCATGCGCGTTTGAACGGGCAGACCTCAAGCCACATTTTCCGTTGAGTCCGAGTGCGATGCGATGGATAGTCTCGTCACAATAAAATCATGTGCATTACTTTCATAATGGACTATGTATATTTACAAAATATTAGTAAATGAATGACTTACATCTTTGCTTTTAGGTGTGCTGCGTGATGAGCTGGATCCACTCCGACTAGGCGGCCGTGCTAATGTAACTCCCCCTCTGTCGGATCCATTCTCTCGTCCTACTTCTCCCACTCTCTCCAAGGAATGATCTTCACCTCTTCTATCCTCCTGCTGAACGAACATGAATGAAAATATGATAATCAATTTATGAAATAAATTTGCAATCTACTTTTCAATATGCAAATATTAAAAGAGCAGAGGCCTGAGTCAATAACACACTTTCGCGTTACGTTTTCGTTCCGTTAGCGTTCGGGTGCAGACGATGTTGCGCCAAAGTTTTAATTTTCGTAACTATTGTGTATCTTAGCAACGAAATTGACACTTGCTTGCAACTTCGTCTATACTCGAACGTTAACGGAGCGGGAACGTGACGTGAAAGTGTGTTATTGACTCAGGCCTCTGGTCTGATCACTATTACAACTGGTTTATTAATTCATTTACTTATGAAATTGATATTTTTAAGGTAAATTAAACAATTACCTCATTTGCAACATCTACAACCAAGTCTTGATCACTCTTTTCAGTATCACTATCCTGTAAAATAAAAAGGTACGTACATGTTTAGAATATTTACTAACTGGATTTAAACGCAGCATAACAAAACCATCAGACATCTTGATGACCAATCAAACCAAATTAAACAAACAAAATGCAACCATTTGCATTCTGAACAAGGTATTAGTTTCATTTTAGGGACTTAATATAGCTACTACAGTTTTCTTCTCTATTCAATTTTAAGAAAGGTTCTATGATGATGATGATGATTCTGGATGATTTTGTTTTGGCGCCGTTTTAACAATCCCTAGACCGTCCCAAGGGTACCAGTGAAGAGTGCATTTTTCAATTTGCTTCTGAAGATGGTGACAGTCTGATCGTCTCTCAATGACATTTCCCACAAAATAGTACACGCTTTTACAATAGTAAAGATTTATATTTTAACTACAAATAGTGAAAAATAATGTGTTCTGTATGTACTTAATGGTAGTGACATTTATTATTAACAAAATATCAACATTTTGAATTTAGAACGAAGATACTTCTATATTATACTACCTATCCTGTAGTGTCTTAATAAGTAACTGAGGGCGCTAGTAGTACAAATTAAAAAAAATGTAGTTTATGAATTTCACCATAACAATGACGATATGCATACGATACATTAAATTTACTTTATACATCGCATTGGCCCTTTGCACATCGCTTTGGCCAAAAGCTGTAATGATGTGCAAAGGAAATTTAAAGAGAATAATAATAATCAAACAATGCCATACCAGCTACCCCTCTATACCCTTAAAATCAATGCTGCTCCTAAACCTTGAGTCAAAGGGCATGAAGTTGGTAATTAATGTAAAATAACTAACATGTCCAAGCATCTTCTCTTCCTTCCTTCTCTTGACATGTGCCGTCTCTGGTTCCAGGGGAGATCTGGTTCTGCTGTACTTTTCAGCATCTGCAGGTGACACTGAGCTCCTCTGCAAAACAGACTGCACATTTCACACAACCAATTATGTTAATAGTCTCTCTTCCAAGACGTGGAATAAAATATTTTATGAAAAAGTAATAAAATATGGTTTTGGCATCTTTTCGATGTTGGAAGATGTGATCATACCTCATAAGATTAAAAATAAAATGTCTGCCGAAATAGAAAAAATCAAAAATATTGTACAAGATAATAATATATGTGGACGATATGGTACAATAATATATTTGGAACAGTTGGAAGAGATCGCACTTTTGCGATAAACTCGCTCTCTGTATATTGATAATATCTAACAAGAATGCTTTTTTCTACAAAATTGTATGTATTGTGATCAATGCACAATATATTAAGTGTCATAATTTGAACCCAAAAATGATACTCTTGCTTCGATAAAATAATTGAGAAGCCAAAAAGCCAATCAATCATCTGCAAAACTTATGAGTATTGTAGTTGACTCATCACCCATAGACATGTGTACAATAAATTGTTAGTGTTTACTAAATACAAAACATCAATAATTAAAGTAACGAGATCACACTATATTCATTTCTTCACTGCATAGTGAGCACAGCATGTCATCTTAATATTTTGTTTTTAAATCACTTTCAGAATAACGTTACTCTGGTAGAAACACTTTGAATTATAGCGATGAAATAATGAGTATGTACATACGCACCTGTAATGCCCTAGCACCAGCGAGCCTATCCTCTGCAGATGACTTGGAATCCAGAGGTTCTGGTTTGACAGCCGGAGGTGGATGTGCTAGAGAGAGTGGCAGCGGATGAGGAGGTGGCGGGGCCGCAGTGACGGGAGGTGGGGGAGCATGGTGTGAGGGGGCAGGTGGCCCCAAGAGAGCGGCAGCCTGCTGTTGTTGCTGAGCGTGCTGCATCTGCTGCTGCATGCGGGCCACGTGAGCACCGTGCACGCCCCACATGGACACAACACACATATAGTTACACAACATAACACTGCATTTAACACTAAACCTACCGACATTTTATGTATACCTATTCCTACCACGAGCGGTCAAATGACCGCTTCAATGATCGCATCAAAAAAATAAATAAATGTATCATTAGCATAGATTTTTTTTTGCTAATTGGATAGAAAAAACATATTTTAGTTCTATTTAGAATTTTTTATGTACATTTTTAGCATATATTTTTTACATAACCCATAGTATTTTGCATTGCACATTTCCACATACGCATTTTGTTATTTTTTTCACAAATTCACCTAATAATATCTTATTTCATAAGATTTTCGTCCAAATGAATCTATAAATGTATTTGTTCTTGTTTCTGATGAACATTCTTTGCGTAGCTGTATCTCTTTCTGACATTTGGTCTTCTTCTGCCAACTAAAATAAAAATTATTCCTTCGAAATTTCTTCATCCGTCGTTTCCTTATATTATATCCAAGCATTTATCCCGGCTAAATCTAAGATATTGAAAAGTACCTGTAAAGGTATTTTTTACATTTAGATTTTACACCATATTTTTTGGCCATTTAAGTTCCCCAAGTGAAGCTGATGGTTCTCTCTCTTTGTCTCTTCCCAAATATGGAGAACCGTTTACTATGTACTCACAACTTACATCGAAAGACAACCAAAATTTTATACCAAATTTGTCCGGTTTATTGGGCAAGTATTGAGTAAATCTACGGCGTGCTTTTATTAGGAAATAATTGTTCATCTGTGGAGAGACAAATTTATTTTATTTATTTATTTATTTAATTTTATAAAGTTATAATTATACCTTAAAAATAACTTATATAACTTATAACAAACATGTAAAAAAAATGCTTCTGGTTTATAACAGTTTTGACTGTTTTGGATGAAATTGAACCAAACTTGAGATATGAAAGCAAACTCATCGTTTTGTAGGCATTAGCTACTTTGACTTCTTTTGTTAAACCAAACAAATCTCTAAAATGATTTCTATAAAGTCTGGTCGGTTTATAGTTGTCGAGGAAAATAACGAACTTCATTTCTTATTCCATAAATATGATAGATACATATTTTTAGGCACAATCTAGGCATTTGTTCCAATCGCCTGTTTGTTTATACAAGAGGTCCTCAAACTTTTTTGTTTCACAGACCACTTGCCATGTTTTTCGGTTTTGGTTAGACCCAACCATACTTGATATTAACTATTTATACATTTATCAACTTCAAATGTATTTCTGACATCTGGTATAATATAACTCACTTTGAAAGATTGTTCTTCGTTAGTGCTTATTCCGATCAGTTCCTCTTTCCAATACAACATCCATTTCTGCGAATTATGTAAACAAATAGGTATAATTTGTATGTGTGGATGATTTCATGGAGTGCCAAAAGTAAAATCAAGTCCTGTTTGTATGATATCCATTATCGTTGACCCCCATTTTCTTTTCATAAGCCCCCACTTTTTTCCGCTGACATGGACTCCTTGTAGGTATTTTTAGACCTTTGGAAGTCGATATGGACCACTTTGGGAATTATTGGTTTACGCTGTAGATCCACAATTACACCATGGACTTATAAAACTTATTTCATTTGCACACTTTCCGACAATATACAGTAGTAAATAGCTTGAATTGTTTAAAAGGTCAAATGACCGCTCGTGGTAGACTAGACATGCAATAAAAAAAAATCAGAAAGTAAAAAATAAAGAAAGTTGTGAATATTAAAAAATGGAATATATCCAAATTATAGGAAAAGTCAGAAAGTTACATGGCGATACAGCAACGTTGTGTACAAGAAATTCTAAACGAAATTTCAAAAACGGTCATTTGACCGCGCGCGGTAGGTTTAGTGTTAAACCTATTATATATTGAAACCTGTCTAATATAGAATTAATTACTGCAAACACTTTTTTTGGTAACTATTGCTATTTATAAGATTGATATTTTATTTATATAATATCACTGACTGTTGTTTGATGAGCAAGAAAGTATTTCTCCATAAAATTATTTGTAATCGACGTACAGTGAAGAATGAATAAATAAATATATATTTATCCAACAACTAAATGATTTAACCATGTGGATCAAATTCTCAAGAACAGCAGCGTATTGGGTAAGAAAAATTGGGAGTGCACATAATATGAGGAATTGCAGTATGAATCAAGTGAAAAAATAATGTAAGCTATTCTCCTTGCGACAAAAGAAGTTAAGATATCGAGGATGTGAGGCATAACTTATTAATAAATTGAAGATGATAAATGTCTCACACGGAATGTTTTATTAAAAACCTGTCTTTTACAGTTTGACACTGGAAAACTTGTGTGAAAAGTGAAAAGAGTGGAATACAAAAAATAAATAATAGTATATATAATATGTTATATGTAAAGACTTACAAGCAGATGTTGCAATCCCTGTTGCTGCTGTTGCTGAAACATAGCCATTGACTATAAATAAAAATACAATCATTAATTATTATACAAACAAAATAACAAACAAATATAAGTCCACATAATTATATAAAGAACAAAAACACAACACACTGATATATCTCCTTATATACAAAATAAATGTCCAATAAAATAACCTAAAGACAATTATTAAGTTAATGTAAATAAAAACAAAAAACTTTGTAGAGTTATACTATGTACTTGTATTCTTATTATTAAAACACATAGTATAACTCTACAAAGTTTTTTGTTTTTATTTACATTAAATTATGGAGTTCTACAAAACAAGCAGTAATAAACAATTATTAAGCGTCGGAATACCTTTGTCAATTCTTTACATCGTACAATATCGCACTGTGTAAGCATGGTAATCCATCAGAGATGTGTGACTGAATAAAGGTGTGTGAAATATTTATAGGTAAAAAGTTATTGGCAAACACTATCGGATGGCATACATTGTCTACAGGTTTATTCAAGACCTCTACTTAATAATGGATCAGCCAATGCAGGGATAGAGGGCCTCAATTTGCATTGAAACAACCTCCACATGTTTATTTATATTTCATACTTTCTGAGTTATTGGCAGAACTCTATTTTTTCTACTAAAATCGCTATAACTTAAAACAAAAAATGAGATATATATAAGTACTTATATTTAAATCGTAGCAAAGTAGAAGTAATCTACTACTAAACTAAAACTACATTTTTACATTATATTTGATAATCGAAGGATTGAGGTCTTGATCTTATATAAAATAGCACCATCTTGATGTTTGCAACCCCAGAGAAAGCATAATGTGTTTAGAAGTATGAACTTACACCAATAATAGCATTTAGTTCCGTCATGGTGACCTGTTTGGCTCTCTCCACAGCTGTAGCCACCTGCTGTTGATGCTCCTGTGCCAGGAAGGGCATACATTGCACGATAATGGCACTCAGTCTTTTCGCTATTTCAGTCTGAAACATCAATTCATGCAAAGACAATTTTTTTTATTAAAATCATCGGATCTAATTTTATCTACGACTTCTTCATAAAACGATAAAATATTATTAAGTTCAACTTATTAAATAATGTTGGTGGAGGTTCATAATAAAAATTCAATCAAATAATGGGTAAGTTTAAAGATATCACACTTTTGCAATAAACTTGCCAATTGCTCAAAAGCTGTTTTTCTTTCTATTGTATACTTTTTTGTGCAATTAAGATTTTTTACTATAATAACTTGGTAAATTCACTATAACTTCATTTGCAGGCCGGCTCTCTAGTAATGTATAAATTGTATCTAACACATATCGGGGAAATGGCTAACTATTAGGTAACTATCATTATAACTATAAACAAACATTAAGTTAGGATGTATGTATGCAAGCAAAACGTAGACATGGTGAAAGAGGGATGAAAGTGGAATAAAAGCTGTGGAGATGAGATCGCCGAGGGAGGATGGTTGGTGATAGAGTGAGAAATGAGGATATTAGAAGAATGTGTGGATGCAAGAGGAGTGTTGTGGATAGAATGCGCGAAAATAAATTGAGATGGTTTGGTCATGTGGAACAAGTGGAAGAGGAAAGAATGAGAAAGAGGATATACGTGTTTGAAAGGAGGGGTGTGAAGAAGCGCGGGCGTCCAAGAACTACATGGCTTGATCATGTAGATCAAATGCTCAAGGACGGCCGTGTTTTGAGTAAGAGAAATTGACATGCGTGCAGGAGAAATTGTATGACTGTAGCAGAAGTGAAAGAAGTATGTAAGGACAGATCTTTATGGCGTTCCGTTCTCTCTGCTTACCCCACTTGGGATACAGCGTGAGGGAATAAATAAGTTTGGATGCCAAACATTGGATTTAATTTTAAGAAACATATTAATTCTCCTAGGAGACAATAACACTTGCAATCAATTGTGGGGAGGTTTTGTCGAGGCATGTTATTGAAATGATCATTGAGGCTTCTCTTAAATAACAAAAGAATTTGCATGACGATTGGGGATGAATTGGAAATCTCTATCCCTGCATCAACACAGGTAATTATAATATCATACTTTCAAATTAAAATAAAATATCTTCAAAAGGTTTAAATGTTGGTTCATGTCACAATTAAGTTTTGCTCTAACATACAGAAATATATATACAGTGGTACCTCCACATGCGAGTTTAATTTGTTCCGTTACCTTGCTTTTATTTCAAATTACTCGTATCTCAAAGCAAATTTCCCCATTAAAATTAACTGAATTGCCATTAATCCCTTCCAGTCCCCAAAATGTCACCCCAGTTATTTTTGTTACGTGTTTTTGAATAAGAAAAATGTATTTATAAATGACAAATATTGTACAAAAACATAATAAAAGAGAATGTAAAGAAATAAACTAGATTTATAAAGTGTTCACTGATCTTTTTCGACACGCTTTCCTCACTTTCACCGGTAGGCCTTTTAAAAAAAAACATGTCTAAGGACGTTTGTTTCTTCTTCCCTTTCAGAATGTTCCGGAAATGAGTTAGGAAAGTGTCATTAAATAACTTGTATCTCGAATTTAGCTTGCATTTCAAAGCAACAAATAGCTCGCTCGACGGATCGTATTTCATAAAATTTGGTTGTTGAGACACTCGTATGTCAAGATACCACTGTACATCATGATAATAATTATAAATCACAGTAATAATAATACCTGTTTGTGCATCTCAACATTCAATCCATAGGACATCTCATAATACTGGAAATAAAACAACACTCATTATTGATATTCTGAAAATAATTGCTACAACACAATAACAATTGTTACAATTAGGTTATGAGAACATCTTAATAAAGTAGTTTATAATAATTTTACTACATAATCATCATGTTATTATATTCATTATATATTTATGAAATCAAATTTGATTTTGTGATCAAAATTATACGTTGTTAAATAACCAATTTGCTGAATTGTAATAGATACTCGTCACATGATTATAATGTGACGAGTAGTATTTAAGATAATATTATGTTGATTTGCATCAAATAAATTAAAATGGAAAATCTGATAATTTTTTATGTTTTCCTGACATCAGTCGCATATTGTAATGCTAGCCAATGAAAAGGATAAACTACTACTAGGACTATACTATGACAGAACTTCCCACAAGTAGGGTAACCAGCTGAGTAGGGTAACTGCAAGTAATAAACATGCAGATTTTCCACTCCGTATCAATAAAAAAATAAGACATTTGGGATGGACGGAATGTCTCATGGCTGAATTGTAGATGTTAATTGTCTTATATGTTTATATTATGTGAGGTTTTGTGAACACATGTCTTTTACAGGACAATTGAAAATGTACAGGAAAGTGTTGGAGACTTATTCTTTACAAGGACAGGGTTTGGTTTAATTTTTCTTAAATTAGGTTTACTCCATGTATCTAAAACATTTGAATCGGGATAACTGGCAATTTAATTATGTAAAATAAACATTGTTTAGAATTGGTAATTTGCTTTGGTTGGCTGGCTACCCGGCTACCCTACTTGTGGTAGATGCTGTTATGGTGAAGTAGTAGTAGTAGTAGAGGTTAAAGAGACTCTTACAGAAATAAGTGAGTGAATACTAAATATATTTATGAGTATTTCTAATTCAACATTAACACTGGATTATTTATTGTTCGTTAATAAACCTTTTATCTCATAATACCCAAATAAATTCCTAGAAAACAAAAGGATTTTGGATGCAACAACATGTCCAGTCATAATTTAATGTAATGTAGTAGTACATCTGATATGGAGAATAATAGATGTTTAAGTCCCAGGGGCCCGTAGACATACCGAACTTTTCGACAATCTACCTACAATGTACCATGTAATTATGCGTTATTGTTGCAGTTATTGTCGAAAAGTTGTGTGTGGTCGATCGCCAAGTACGGTTTCTCTAAGGGGTCAGTACATTTAACACCACCAATATATCATCTGGTTTAGTCTATCTTTTAACTAACAAAAAAAAACCACTTGAGAAATTCCATTCTCCAGAATATTGTGCAAATGTGCAGCACAAAATGATAATTGAATAAAACATCAATATGACTTATATTATAAACATACAGGCCAATTAGGGACCAATTCAAATTGTGAAATAAGTATCAGAAATATACTAGAGACCTATCTTAGAAAAATATACTCGAGCATATTTATCATTGGAAACTCCCTCCCATACTATTTATCCACTTTTCTAAAATAATACAACTTTGTGTTTTCATAATCAGTGAACAGCCTAAGGATTGGCCGACTAAAACCAACTTATAGATTTTTTTACTATGATGTTCTCTTCAGAAGAATAAAATGTCTCAACTGAAACTAGATAATTAAAATTTATAAGATAATTAAACACAATTCAAGTGAGACCCAGACACAAAACATAACAGTCGAAGACAGTATAAAATAAAATTAATGTAGTTTGAGACAAAAGCAAAGACGAGGTGTCCTGAAACTTATGTCAGGAGAACGTAATTATGCCAATTGATATTTAATAAATGTGTGTACATTTATTTCACACTCACCATAACATAGTGTCGCTGCATTTCTGTTTTTTCTCCGGCTAGTTTTTCACATTCTAATTTGAGTCTGGAAAAATAAACAACAAATTATATCACAATCACTTATTGTTGTGGAACTACAAATGAATGAATCAAATGCTTACAATTAAGATGTCTTCACTCCTTTGAATTTGAGTGATGATCAAAACATATTGTGTGACCATCAAAAAACAAATCCAGATTTCAATAATGCGGGGTCACTGAGAAAATTATGCATAAGAGAATAACTGCTCAAAAAAAATGCCTCTGCATATTGCGAATAAAAAAGAATAGCTTGTCTACCATTTTGTTTAATATGTTTTATATGTACATAATTTACATATTAGGGCCAATTCTGAATCTTAATGAACTAACTAAACTAATAGTTGATTAATATTAGTTATTATATAGTATTTAGCATTAGTTATGAACTATAAACAACTATAAACTCGAGAACCACCAAGTGCAAACAGTAAAATCTATGGGACAAACTAATATTAGTCAGTGATGCCGCAATACAAAATGTTTTTCACATTCCTATTTACACTTCTGGCAACAATTTAATAGTTGTCGCGCGTGAAAATTGTGAAATGTCAGATTTGCCGATATATTTTGGAGTTTGTATTTGCGTCGGTGGTGGTATAATTTTACAATTTATACATGCTAAGAGTTGTGAGGGCCTTAAAAATACAAATTTTTACTTTTAATTGAAAAAACAACTTAACACTTCCAAAATATAGCAATATTCTGCGGCAAAATGACAGCAACTAATAATATTCGCACATTAAAAGTCGCGAATAAAATTCTGCCAAATCCAACTTATTTTAGTCGTCGGCTGTCAACTAAAATTTTATTCTGAATACGATATCCATAGAGCGACAAAATTTATAGTTGTACTAAGGTGTCAAAATGAACTAATTAACTAAATTAGTACGGAAAACTGTGAATACGAATTAGAACTAATTATCATGACTCAACTATCTCCTCACACTTAGTTGACTTAGTTAGTGCAACTAAACTATTTTATGATTCAGAATTGGCCATATTATCCAATTTATTGTGAAAAGTGACAATAGCGATCAATAATATCAATTTTTTTATAATCTGGACTTTTTTCAGATTATGTGAATAGGTATATCTAAATTTTCAATTATTTTGAATTATTTTTTACACAGATACAGTATTTTACCTGAACAATAAGAACTCGGTGGAATTTTGTGAATTTCTTAAGCACAAAATTAATTATTTACACTTATTGTATGCGTTCGACATGTCACAAGTATACTTAAATATTTACATTTGACTGACTTGTATATTGGGTTAGGGTAAATCATTTATTGACAATATTATTTTGTTATATCATTTCTTGAGTAAAAAACTATATAATTTGGGTTATTTGGAAGAGATTGTGCCACTGCGATAAACTCACCCTCTGTACATTGATTGTATTTTATACGAATATATACCTTGTACCTATTTCTTTGTAATCAATGTACGGTAAAGAATGAATAAATAAATAAATAATTACCACAATATAACTAGAAAATTCATAAATTTCAATTTGATGTGTTCACCTTATCTGAAATTTTACCATGAATTGAATTAAACGCAGTCAGAAGTTGTAAACTGTAATTTCACTTCCTCAGAAAAGTGGATGTTAAACCATTCCTAAAGATTAATTTGCATTAATTAATCCTCGAAAAGTTAACAAAGATCCACCTTATGACACTTCACAGGCAGAGTGAGTGATTCAGCTACTAGTCAATTTAAGTTGAAAATATGTTATTAAATATCTAATTACAATTTAACATAAGCACTGCACCATACTCACGTGTGATACTGAGCTTGTAAGAAGTTAAATTCTTCCTTTATCCTCTCTAAGCTATCACCAATAGTGAACTTGATAGGGCCAGCACTAGATGGAGGGCCCTGAAAATAGATAACTTGTGAAGAAAACCATAAAAAAGTGAACATTACAGAAATAACCATCAAAACAAATATAATGACTTAAGTAGGTATAATGCTAAAAAAATTATGTTAATCATCTCGATTTTTTTTTTAAATATTCTCAAAGACGTTCTTCAAATTTGTTTCTTATTCCTATTTATAAATTTACTAATTACTTCAGTATCAATATGTTAAAAATTAGAGAAGGTTTGACTTGGAAGTGTGAAATTTTGAAATAAATTCTCAGTAACAACAGAAGATTAGGATATATTTGGAAATAAATACACACATCATTCTCTTAATGATAAATAAAAACGATTTGCAGTATATGTCTGGAAAAGGAATAAATAATAGATATGTTAAACTTACGGCAGCCGCTGGATGTCTTGCCGGTGTGGGATACATCTTCAGATACTTTGTATTATCCGATATATCAATCAACCCGTCATTATATTTCACACTGTGTTACATTTTATGTAGATGAACCTACACGAATCCACCCGCACAGTAACCGAATTTATAACTTACACGACAATTTACTGCTTATCAAATGTCAGCCAGTTAGAATAAACACAAAACACATAATACGGGATACAGATAACTAGAATACAGGGACTACCTCACAATAAAATTGCCTAAGGAAATTTGTTTTTATTTCTAAAATACCGCAGATTCTCTAACTCATTTAAGAAAACTTGCGAAATCTAACATTTTATTGTTTTGACCGATCTCAAAATGCAAGAAATTAATAAAATAAGACCTCCACGCTGCTACCAACCGCTACCAGAAACATTAACCATAGACATTGGGATAGAAGCTTTATTAGGAAAGGAAAGGGACGCGTGAAGACCCTCTAAAGGGGCGTTCACATTTGTTCACTTTCAGTGATCACACCGGATGATCCTCCAAGATGAATAGGTGTGAACAGGCGTTTCATCAATAGTGATCGAATAGGTGTGAACAGGCGTTTCATCAATAGTGATCACTAGCGATGACGGAGGAAAGAGATTACCACTCGTCATAATTTTGATGAAAGGCCCTTTCACTGAAACGACCATAAACAAGTTTTATCTTATTATTTGTTTAATTCTCTATGAATTTGTATTGAATGTCAGAATCATGTACAAAATTATAATGCAGTCGAAAGCTATATTAATCATGGACCTAAATAGAGTAATGGACAGACACTTTGGTAAACATTTTGTAGCTGCGCGGGGAGGGGAATGACGACCATTTTGTAAGAAATAAATTTTGTTCGGTGCGTCGCATTTGGGCTGCGTTCAGACAGTCACCGAGTGATCAGTCGACGACGCATATTTTGAAAGTACCTATACAATGCCAGTACGTATTCATAGTGTTCATGTACTGTATGTTACTATGTTTTCAAAATGTGTAACAAAATAATTATAGTCTCAGAAAATATACTCGATTCCTGCGTAATTGTCATTTATACTTTCTGACGCTGATTCAGTGAATTCGTTTGGATAAATTTAGGATATAAACTTGTAACAAGTATTTGGGAAGTATACAAGCTCAGAAATTTAGATAATGGCATAATTTTTAAAAAAAGTATAAAGCAATTAGTTATAAACTAATCAAGTAGTTATTACTTTAACTGTTAATTTTAAAGATACCTATTAAAATAATTTATTCCTTCGTTAGAGACAAAAATATTTTTATCATTTAAAAGAAACGCAAAAGTACTTGAATGCTACTATAAAAAGGCGCCAGTCAAATAATAATAAAAATATTAATTATTTAAATATATTCATAATTTACGTCTTTTACACGTCGGCGAATTTAAGAAATTATAACAAAAAGTAAATCCAAAAAAAAAAATTTTTAAAAGTTATAAAAGCAATAAAAAAAATAATAAAAAGACGTAAAAAATAATGGCGCCATTACGATAACATTGGGTCATAAAACGCTCTAAGTTATTCACGATTATCCGGATTACATTCACCACTCACTGCAACTTCATGGTCGTTCAGGTCAAACGACGCCGAGTGACATTTATGCTCCCATGAACCAACCTCCCATGTATTTGTATGTTTAGTTGTTTTAAAAATGTTTCAAGTTTTTACACATCAGTTGAATTTTTCATATCGGTTTTTGTTTTTATATCTAGAAGAATAGGAATCATCTTATGATTAACATGGTGATGTGCGCTATAAATGGTTGTGGTTATAAATCCAATCCAACTTTCGCAGGAAACAGGATTGTCATATTTTCGGTAAGTTGTTTTGTATTGTAGTTTTTATCTTAATATATTGCGATTTTAAAGTCGTTTATATTATAATTCGTATACTTATAAATGATCATAATAATGTTATAAACGTTCTATATAATTATCTGTCCTTATTCTCCTATATCTACACATGTAACTTGTTTTCCATTCTGTCATCTCACAATACAAAGAACCTACAATCTGATGTTTGGTTTGTTTACCCGTTAGAATGAAATGTTTCATGCATACAAATCTGATCAGGTTAATGATATTATCGCATGTTTATAAACAAAATCATTTTTTGTAGTTTTCCAAAGGATCCAGAAAGGAGAAACTGGACATTATCCAATATTTGACACCAAGTAAACGTAGTGTTTTGTGTTCAAAAACATCTCGTTTTTCTGCGAGGTTGGAGAAAAACGTCATTCTTACGAAATATCCTGAGTTTCCCGCTCATTTGCAAGTTCGTGTGTTTTATATTATTCATTTAGATATATCCTTCAATTGTCATTCATTCTCTCCATATTGTGTGTATATGAAAACAAAGTTTAAAAATAAATAATGATTTTGAAATGAAATACTCAATTTTATTTACTCATCCTATTCCCTATTTCATCAAGTATATGAAAACATTAAGTTATGTGGCATTGTAATTATTTTAAGAAGTAAATATAATGTTTTCTGATACTGTGAATAATTTCCATACATTGCCCATACAAATGTTAAATAAAGTATTTCCTACAAAATGGCCACCGTCGATTTCCCTTCCTCACTTTTTGGCTTCGCTGTCATTCATACAAATTACTATAAACGTTCCATCCCTACCTACATACATCCATGATATTAATTTATTTTTAGTGTTATTTTTCATTTCAAAAATTTATCAACGGTGCTGAAACGATGTCGCCACTCGCCAGCGCCACATTACTTAAGCACTTGTTTTAGTCAACTTTTGAACGCAACCCAACCTAAAAAATTAACAATGTCAGTGCCATTGTCACAATTTCTTGTTTTTTTTTTGTGCAAAGCGGAGTGCATTACGACCGTTCTCTGGCAAAAAAGTTGTAATAATCAATTTTATACAAATTTGGTGGAAAAACTCTCAAAACTTGTTGATTCTTGCGAACATTTGGATTTGATAAAATATAAAATCTTATATTTATTACCAATATTAGTTTTTTACCATAATAAAACTTAATAGCTGACTGACGAGATTTATTTAGGTACCTACTCTTTGTTATATCAAAATACAAAATATTTGTAAAATACATTTTTTATAAATACTATGAATTTTAGCAGACTTCTTTTAATAAACAAAATATCGAGTTCCTGTGATGATTTTTTGTTTCAAAATATGAGATTTTTTTTATTCATTCTTTACTGTACATTAATAAAAAACAATTACATAAAAGGTATACATTCAAATCAAATACAATCAATATACAGAGGGCGAGTTTATCGCAAAGGCGCGATCTCTTCCAACTAACCCAAAAGTATAAACATAAAAAAAACATATGATAAAAATAAAATCAATAATCCAAAGCAATTTGGATAAAAAAAAAGAGAAAAAAAATACACGCGTATGTATAAAAAGGGAGAGACTGAAAAAAAAAGATACAAACATACATGCATGAAAGGAAAGGAAAAGGGGGGGGGGGGTTAGGAGTGATGGATTTCAGGTCTCAGAGGCTGTGTTTGTGTTTGTGGAAATCATTTTCTCCTTAACGGCTTGCTTGAAAGACGTTAGACTTTGAGTCAGCCTAAATTTTGAAGGGAGATTATTCCATATCAAGAAAAATATTTTTTAAATTAGTCATTATCCATGAAAAAAAATACAGTTTATTACACATATATTTTTAATAACTATCTAACTTTAAGTTTAATTTTAAAAATGTATATGAAAAATCGTAGGATTCTCGTGCATTGTCTGCCAAACACACCCGTATGAGTACATTTCAAAGCAACCAAAAAATGCAAAAATCGTTGCTCGATGTTTTTGATTTTTTTATACTTTGCCTGTTATAGTAGATTTTTTTAGAAATGCACTACGCACACAGTCACAGGTGATTAGTGTATTACAGAACACGTGATTGTATTAGTAACCGAGTAGCATCGCTGTGATTGGCTGGTGCATTGTGTGGTGTGTAGTATACTCATCACTGAAGGATGTGTTAGTAATCATTTACATCTCGAAGTAGGAGCACGTCAGTTTGTTGAAAAATATATCACTAATTACGTAAAATAATACGGTGACTATGAGTGAAGCAAAGAAACTAGGAATATTGAAATGATTATTTTAATATTTATTTATTCCTTTGTTGTCCTCACGAAAAGAAAAAATACCTGCTATTGATCATTTTCATATATTTTGTTAATGTTTTCCATACTTATGGCCACCACTGTATATAATATATATTTTCATGTCAGTCGTTCATTGTATAAATAAAAAAAATAGTGCTTTCTAATTGTTTCTTTCTCGATTGTATGAATGTCTATGTATATTTGTTATTTTTGTAAGATTTTGAAATATTCAATGTTTTCTTTTTAATTTGAATTTTAATTCGCCCTGATTATTATTTTAATATTATGATATTTTACAATCTAATCCTAATCTAATCATAATATTGCTAAAATGAAACAATGAAGTCTGATAAAGAATGAAAACTAGAAACAAAATCTTCTTATTAGACTAATAAATTTAAATATTATTTATCATACATTCAAACAATGGACACCCTATGACCAGTGCACTCTTATGTAAATTCTAGTCTAATTGCCTGATATGTTGAGACTTTCAAACAAGTATTATTTTTTATTTACTCTCTAAATTTTTTTTGGCTGGCATTTTTCTAACGTGCCGTATGTGATTTTTAATAAAAATAGATCTTTAGAAAAAATATTGTATCTTTTTTATTTATTGACATATCGAGATAATTTAAAAAAATATATTTTAAGTATAAAATTTTCTAGTTAAAAAAATATTATTGATCATCGATATCTATCGAAAAAAATATTAAATTTTGCTTCAAATTTACAACTTCATTCTGAAATAATGCCGCAAAAATAAGAATTTTTCAATTTAGGAGTTGTAAATTTGAAGCAAAATTTAATATTTTTTTCGATAGATATCGATGATCAATAATATTTTTTTAACTAGAAAATTTTATACTTAAAATATATTTTTTTAAATTATCTCGATATGTCAAGAAATAAAAAAGATATAATATTTTTTCTAAAGATCTATTTTAATTAAAAATCAACTACGGCACGTTAAAAAAATGGCCGCCAAAAAAAATTTAGAGTAAAAAAAAAATAATACTTGTTTGAAAGTCTTAACATAACAGGCAATTAACAGGCAAAGTATAAAAAAATCTAAGACACTAAGCAACATGGTCTGGTTATTTTAAAAAAGAATTAGCCACCCCCGATTTCAATTTTTAGAAATATGCTTTTTTATAAACGAATACTATGAAACTATTATAAATAATGTTTTTTTTTAAGTAAAGAACTAATGTTGGTAATATATATTTGTTTTCATATTTTATGACATCAAAATGTTTGCAGCGTCAAAAAGTTTTGCTGCCAAACTTCTTGAACATTGAATATTTTACCGTTTATGTTAAAGGGCCTCTTTAAGAATACGATTTTAAGTTTTATAGATTTATGCTATAGTAAATCGTGGGCAAGAATACTCTACATAAACCTAGAAAACGTAATTTCGATAGTGAAACAGATCAAATAGAAAGTGAATGTGCTACACCGAAATAATGTTTAAAAAAAATAATTACTTATTTACTTAAATTCAAATATTGACTGTAAAGATGCTGTGCAATTATTTAGTAGAGATACTCATTTGATAAAAACTGCAAAAAGCAATAAAAATATGTTTTTAAACATAATAATAAAGAAAAATAAATTGTACTTTATTTTGATACTACGTACTTTTTTTTCTTACCTATAATGACCAATGTTCTTTATCTTCAAAAAAAAAAGGTGGCAACCCTAAACATGAGTGAGAGTGTTGACATGGCAGTGAAAGCATAGGATGAACAAATGTGAACAGACATTTTCTCTTTCGATGAACAGGTTTGACCCTGACACTCTGGATGATCATCCAAAGTGAAGCAATGTGAATGCTACTTAAAATAGCATTCACAGTGCTTGCTTCACTTTTGATGATCATCCAAACCTATTCATCGATAGTGAACCAAACACGTCTGTTCACATTTATTCATCCTATGCTTTCACTGCCATGTCAACACTCACGGTCATGTTGTATTTAGTTTGGCGTATTTTCGTAAAAAAATATTATGTCAATATTTATATATTTTTTTTTAATATTGACATTTTTTACCTATAATCAAGTTTATTTATGTAATTTATAATCAATTTGTGTGCTTGCTAGCTATATTTTTGTCTGTCAAATTGTGATTGTTGTTTTTTTTGTATAACATGTAAAAGGCTCTGCCGTATAAAAATGTAAATAAATAAATAAAAGAATGAAAAATTATACTTTTTACAAATCATTAAAATTCTCGACAGCATGAAAATTTTGTGTATTATTCTGACTTTCAATACAAATTCATCAAGAATAAGACAAATAATAGGATAAAACTTGTTTATGGTCGTTTCAGTGAAAGGACCCTTCATCAAAATTATAAGGAGTTGTAATATCTTTCTTCCATCATCCTTGATAACACTTATTAAAAATTAAAAGAAATAGATATAATTCTCGACAACATGCTAATTTTGTACATGATTCTGACTTTCAATACAAATTCATAGAGAATAAGACGAATAATCACAGAATTCCATACAAAACCTAGAACCCTGACTCGTTTACAAAAGTGAGGCAAAAAATCTATGAAATTTTGACAGAACGGTTGGCGAAAGCGTGTTGTGTTTCCTACATTTCATGGACTATTTCTCGCATTTTTATAAAAATATATCATTTTTACATTTATATAGACGTAATTGGACATTTTTTGAAGTTCTTCTCGACGTTTGAAAAAATGTCCGGGTTTTTTTCAACATATCTGGCAACCCTAGTGGTGAATCGTAATTTTTGGGCTCTTTCTCGTATAGACCATTAAAGGATGACGTCACAGAAAAATCATTGAGGGGCATCAGGCATCCCAACACAACAGACGATTACGGTGTAATATTAGGTGGAACGCCTAAAGAATACCTAATAATCAAAAAAACTGTCAGTGTCGATTTTGTTATTATTTTGTTGTCTGACTTTCTTTTTTTTCTCTTATGGCATTACATCTTACAAGGATGATTTGCACAATCTGACTGTTTGCCCCCCAAGCAAAAGCAAATCCATAGACAAGACCACGTGGCCTTTAATGGTCTATTTTTATAATAATGTATCATTTTTATCTTTACATAGGTAAAGGAATTTGATATTTTTTTTCAAAGTTCCTGTCAATATTATTAGAGTTCAATAACACTTTTTTTCGCCAACCGTTCTGTCAAAAGTGCCGAAGTGCCTGGTGCCTCACATTATTACAATGAAAATACATAGAGTACTCCATCTAAAATAGGTATTATACATAAAAATCTATGTGAATAATAGGACGAAACTTGTTTATGGTCGTTTCAGTGAAAGAACCTTTCATCAAAATTACGCCTTCATCCGTCATCGCTAGTGATCACTATTGATGAAACGCCTGTTCACACCTATTCATCTTGGAGGATCATCCAGAGTGATCACTGAAAGTGAACAAATGTGAACGCCCCTTTATTTCTGTTGAAATGAAGTGTAGCCAGGTTGCCACATTGTTCGGCACTTTTGACAAAACGGTTGGCGAAAAGAAGTGTTATTGAACTCTAACAACATTGACAGGAACTTTGAAAAAAAATATCAAATTCCTTTACCTATGTAAAGATAAAAATGATACATTATTATAAAAATACGAGAAAGAGCCCAAAAATTACGATTCACCAGTTTCACCACACGCTTTTGCCATCCGTTCTGTCATAAGTTTATAGATTTTTTCATTTTTGTAAACGAATCAGGGTTTTAGGATTCGTATGATCATTTTCTTTGTGAGCATCTCAAACAGGATAGAACATTTTTAATATAATATTATTATACTCTATGGCAGTGGTTCCCAAACTTTTAATTTCGCGTACCACACACGAAATTATAAATCATTAGCGTACCACTGAACTGAATTTCAAAACGTTCCATCTAATTATTTACTGTGTATGTCCTAAGGCCATGGCTGCTTCCGTACCACCTGAATAATTGTCGCGTACCACTGGTGGTACGCGTACCACAGTTTGGGAATCACTGCTCTATGGGATAGAAGGATAGCCTAGTATTCACACAGAATTCCATACAAAACCATATAAAAATCTATGAGTATTCACAGCAATTTTAAAATTTTCGACGCCGGGACCTTCTACAGACGGACGCCCGAAGCTTTTTCGTTTGTAACGGTGGCGCATTAGTCGTTTTGTTTATTCATGATTAATATCATTGCCTTTTACATTTTGAGAGATAACACAAATTTATAAATCTGATAGAAAGGTTGAGAAGTGTATATGGTCGAAAAAAAATTAATGAAATACTGCATCATAAGGCTTTTAAATTTAGAGGAAAGAAAAATAAAATATTGATGAGTGGAACACAGGATAATAAATTATAAACTTTGATATGCCCGGTATAGTAGGTATTGTGCCGAAAAGTTAACATTAAAAAAATAATTGGTTTTTAGAAAGTTGTACGGGATTTCAATATAAAACAATGCAGTTCATGAGAAATATGAAAATCCCGACATTAAAAATATCCTCGCACTTAAAAAGGTACCTGCATAAATAATGTATTGTTTACTAATCTTTGTACCTACCTGTATTCACAATTATTATCATTGTTTATTTAAATTTGTACCTGCATAGCAACAGGGGTAAAAAAAAAAAAAACAAAGGATTAAGGCGCATTCATTATGTATCAACGTAAGGCGCATTCATTATGTATCAACTTAAGGCGCATTCATAGTGTATCAATCTATTTAATGAATATTCTAGAATGCGTTTGTATTAATATTATTGAATATTGACACTTACTCGTAAATTAATTTATATGTGAATTAATTAATAATTAAAATCAGTGCGTTGGACGCTTCATAACATAATATTTATTTGTAAATATTTATTTCATCATGTACATAATTCCTGGAATGCAGACAAGGGTGCAGGTGTACTCGCAATACAATGGAACTTGCAGTGGGCGTGTATTGGTATTTCATTAGCCAATCACGGCGCTCCACGTAGATGCATCACACCATAGTAGGTGTACTTGACCAACCCCTACCCCACTCAAGGGTAGTAGAGAGATGTCCTTGAACAGAAGAAAGTCTCCATCAGCCATCAGTGGTGAACAGTTATCATCAGCGAGTCGTAGTGAGTAGTCAGTTGTCCTTGGTAGAAGGATTGCTCTTGCCATCACTCAATGACTCATCAGCTGACCTTCAGAGAGACAAGTGTCTCTAGTCATTGGGCTTCAGTTGAGTCGAGATATTCTCCTCCTGAAGTCATGACGAGCCAACTCTGCACCTGTGTAGGCTGGTAATTGCCTCCAGGAGCCTCGGACGTAGGGCTTCGCCCTACCAGCACTGCGCCAGGGGCGCCTTCTTCAACTTGTTTGCCTCTAGGCATTTTCATGCCAAAGGCGCTCTCATCGTGGGATCCATTATAATCAACGCCAAGTGAAATTTAATTGTTTTAAAAGTGCTTTGTATTTTTTATTGAAATAATAATCAAGTGTGTTTTTGTTATATTGGGATAATTACGTGTGCACAGACAATACGGGGTAGTGAGTAAGTCGTAGTATTGTGTTGCTGGTTAAACAAATGTGTTTGTAATAGTGGTAAGATTTTTTTTTGTTATTAATTAAATGTTTTTCTAAAATTTACATTTGCTTTTTACACATTCGCCTATCTGTATACCTATAACTTGTCGTCTCTTATTTATATAGCCTCACTATATATTTAATTGAGACCATTTTTTTATTGTTTTAACTCCTGGAGTGCTGTAAGTAGCCCAGTAGAGTCTCAGCCGCTGGCATTTTTGGCATAATTAATATTTTATTTGTTTTATCCTCAACCAAAACCATTCTTTCATCACCCTCTATCTCTCACCCCCCCATATCAACTTAATATTACTGCTATACCCCTACAGCATGTCGAACAAGTAATAAGCATGCAGATTGTCCCCTTCGTGCCAATAAAAATAAGACATTCAGGATTCTTTCGTTTTTCCGTGGAGCATTTGGCAAAGAAGTGGTCTCCAACTCTTCCGTAAGTTTTCAGGTGTTCGAAAAAATAAAGACACATGAAATTTTAAATTCCGAGTATCTTAATTTTTTGTTGGCACAGAAAGGATGGTTTGCATGTTTATTACATGCGGCTGGTGAACTAGCTACCCACTTGTGGGATGTACTGTGATGATGTGGAATAGTAGGTACATTCAGAATAGGTGCAAATTGTAATATATATTATGTGAAGTTTTGAGACCATTTGCCTATTCCATGACACTCGATAACTTATGGAAAATAGTAGGAGAATATTTATTTCTTTTAATTTTTTACTATACATTGATTACACTGGTCGACAATTTTTTTTTAAGTGCAGTCCCTAAAGCTTAGCTAATTTTTTTATATGTATTTACTATCGTTAAACACAAAATGAGACAAAAAAAAAATTTTACAGGTCAGATTTTTTTATTATTTGACAAAGTGTTTTTACATAATTCTGTCATAATATGACGGGTACTTACTTAACAAAACTTCAAATTTAATTCAATTAAATTTTTTTGCTCCTGATTTGCGCTTGCGAGTATCTTGAGAGTCTCTCCGTAGAGTCCAGCAATAGTCAGCCAGCATAGATGGGCTCTAATTTCCTTGGTATCGCTTCTCCATAGCCGCAATATTCTGGTGAAATTGTTCGCCATGCTCGTCACTGACATATCCCATATTTTCGGGAAAAAAATTCAAGTGAGAGTGAAGAAAGTGTATTTTTAGTGACATGTTACATCCCATATTTTTATAGGCCATGAGCATTTCAGATACAATGCTGATATAGTCTTCACTTTTATGATTTCCAAGAAAGTTCTCGACAACATTCTTGAAGGCCGACTAAGCGGCTAGCTCAACTGGTCTCAACACTGTTTTAAAATTCAGATCAGTCAAGATCTCCCTTATTTGTGGTCCCAAGAATATTCTTTCTTTAATTTTTGCGTCGCTGATCTTAGGAAACTTTTGCTTTAAATAAGTCATGTCATTTCCATCCTTAGACAAGCCTTTTACAAAAATTTTCATCAAACCCAATTTAATGTGTAAGGGTGGAAATAAGATATCTTCAGATTTTACTAAGGGAACATGGTGAACATTCTTCGTGCCAGGTGGTGCTCACTAGTAGGCCAATCCTTCTTGGTATAATGGTTTTTCATGTCTCTGCTGTCCCAATCGCACAGAAAACAACAATACTTTGTGTATCCCGTTTGCATTCCTAGTAGGAGCCCTATTACTTTTAGATCACCACATATTTTCCATTCGTATTTTATTTTTGTTAACAGCAGCTTTATGTTGTCATAGTTCTCTTTCATGTTTGCAGCATGACCAAGGGGAATGGACGGTTGAATATTTCCGTTGTGAATTAAAACAGCTTACAAACTTACTTTTGATGATTCTATGAAAAGACGCCAATTTGCTGCGTTATGTTGCAAGCCTCTTAAGAGCTGCAAACAGAACTTCAATGTTTTGACAGTAACATAAAGTGTCTACCATGACATAATATGGAACCAAGAGACGATGCCGGTTTCTAAAGTGCATGATTTTTGTACCTTTTTTGAGAAGATTCCACTGCTGCAAGCGCGAACCCAACATTTCTGATTGCAGTTTTGATAAATTCAGGTCATGTACCAGATCATTTAGGTCATTTTGGTTCAACAAGTGAGGCTTCGCAGAAGTAGAGACCTCCACAGAGAATTCAGAATCCGACTTTTCAGTATCTTCCTCTGATGGATTCGTTTCTAATTGAAAATTTTCTGGAGGTCTCGGTATGGGCAAAGATTCGTCGTGTGGAACAGGCTTTATAGCCGATTCGACGTTGTTTGGGTATGTGATGTGCTTCTTTTTTTCTTTGTACATCCTAAAATGTTTGTTATGCAGTAGTAGCAATCCATTTTGTGATTAATTGGCCATATTATTAAAAAAATCAATGATAACACACGAAAAAATATGAATTTATACATATTTTAGTAAATTTTCATAAATCCATAAAAACCTGACGTGATAGAAAAAAACTAATTACATATCTGAAATCAGCGTGAAATTTCCTATAAGATTTGGCTACTTTTATTAAAGGGACAAAAAATGTGTTGACCAGTGTTACAGGCAAATTCGTATTTTTTTTCCCTTCTTTATAAATTTGCGTTATCTCTCGAAATGTATAAGGCAATGAACAAATCATAAATAAACAAAACGAATAATGCGCCACCGTTACAAACGAAAAAGCTTCGGGCATCCTTCTGTAGAGGGTCCCGGCGTCGAAAATTTTAAAATTGCTGTGAATACTAGGCTATCCGGGATAGAATCTATCACTACCCAGGGTAGCACAAAGAAGCTGCTTATCAGCCGAATAACAGATTCCCATTACGCTCAAAGCTGAACAATAAAGGTGCATAAGGGCTGTATAGGGCCGTATACAGCTCTTATAGCTCTTAAGTGGGCACAAATTATTCAGCCTTAAGTTCACAAAGTTGCTTAAGAACTGTGTAGCAGCAATATAACAGTGTTGTAAACATAGATTTATATGTACTAAAGTACGAAGTAATATAATTCTATGGTTGTAAAGGGTAACGACAGTACTATGCGCTGAATATCAACTGACTAAGAGATCACAATTTACTCTTTTTTCAGAAAATATGTCACATGTACGCTCTAATTCATATTTTAATCCGGAAAAGCTGTTTGTGATATGTGTAAAATCACGTGAACATATTATTTAAGCAACCTCTAGCTGCCAATTTATTGCAAACACTTTATGCTTCGTGGAGTGAATTTGATTAAGTATAAAATATAAATGGTGGATAATATTTTTATATTACCTGCTGGTATAAGTACGTTGTTTTACATATTAATAAAAGAAAAATTAATGGGAACGTAATTTTACTGATATTATACATATATATATATATATATATTATCTAAGAAAATTTTATTGCGCCACGAAAATATTCTGTTCTTAATTAGTTTTGTGATATAAATAAGCTGTGATGAAAACTTGACAAAATAATTTTTAGTGCTTTGAAAAGAATTATAAGATCAAAAATTATTATTATGATATTAGGAAGTAAAAACCAATGCAATTAATTCTTAATTCATACACAAAACATCATAAAAGTTGAGAAATAAATCAGAATATTTATAGGTTATATAATAAAATGGTGGATTCATGTAAAACAGCGACGTGAATAGTTAAAACTCTTATATTCTGCAAAAGGCTGTCTTATAGTTCACTCTCTCTTACTCGTGTACTGTTAATCAACAAAAAACTGAATAAAATTACACATGTAAACTGCATGCAGCTATAAGCTGTAATACGGGCCACATATCATTCATTATACAGCTATTCACTTCATAATAGTTCACACCTGCCCCCTTAATAAGTCAGTGTAATAGGAGTTCACAAATACCTTCTTATACAGCATTTGGCGTAATTTTATTCACCAAACAGTCCTTATTACGATTAAGGCATTAGAAAATGTTGAAAGCTGAATAGAGTCATTTTTGTCGGTCTTAATCAGCCTTAATGCAGCTCTTAAACAGCCTAACCTGTTTAAGTATCACTGACAGCTATTATGCAGCTGTATGATCACCAGTGTACCTTTAAAAGAGTCTTAATACGCAAAGAGTTTCAAATAGGTCTAAAAGTGAGTAGTTATATAGCTATCATTCACAGCATTGTATTTTAAAATTTTCCATGCCAGGCACCTCTATCGACGGAAGCTCGAAATAATTGATTGTCAAAGTAAAAAGGGTATTATTATTATTTCTACCATAATTCACTCGATTGCGGGTGCATTGCCGTAAAATGAAATAAGAAGAAGAAGAATATTATTTCTACGTAGATCAATGATACTATGGATATGATTATAATAATGGATACTGATAGAAAATCATCATAGTTCCTGCGAGGGAAGGGTCTGCTGGATCGCAGGGATATAAGGGGATGAAAAATGTAGGTATGCACCCATATAAAATAAGTCGGTAGCAGATTCGTTCATTATTTATTTATCGACTCAATGTTAAAAAAAATGGTGCTATAATTCTAAATGTTTTGATGTAGAATAGTAGATTACTCTGATATAACTCATCGTAACAAGCTTGGGTGCACAGCACATAATCTCGGAATTCTTCTGCAAATCCATGGTATAGTTGGTCGTACTATCTGCCCTTGGGATAACTGAACCTGAAAGAATATTTTTTCAGTAATCATTATATACATACAGTATACAAACAATATATTTAAACCTCAACAGGCTTCGAATATTTGTCTCGCATGATGTAAAAAGATCCTATAGAAGTAGAGACACATCCCTGTAGAGGACATACCTACAGTGTGAAGCCTGGTACAAATATATGCAATATATATACCCTGATGGAGGACGGCTGCAGTGTAATGGTAAAAAGATTTAAGGTTGACCAGGAAATTGAATATTATCGAAAAAATTAAAGATTGTGTTCGATTTATTAAAATAGCTGACAATGAGGGAGGAATCCCTTGACTCGAGGCTAATATTTGCAATGTTATTTGAAAATAAACACTATAAAAGTGAAGTCTTGCACAGTTATGGTTTTTTTCATATATGACCTTTAATATTGACTGAAAATTCAAAGGAAAAGTTAGTAATGCAACCAATCGAATTTTGCGACCAATACAACTTCATACCAATCAGTCTGAAACGAGCATAGGTTCAAAAGGTATGTTCATACCTCCATGAAGACACGTTATTATATTAGTGTTGTGTGTTACTATGGATTTTTGTTGTACGTGACTATTGATTTTGTATGTTACTATTGAGTTGCATAGTATGTTATTGTTGTTTTGAAATATATTTATGGTCCATATATTAGAAGTGCATATTTTTATAAAACTACAGAAAGTTTATAAATTATATTCATATAGGTACATATTTTTAACATTACATAATTGAAGCGCTCTCATTATTTTTATTTTATTGTAAAGGTCTTATAAATTTCAGGTTTAAAGAAGTCCTATTTTTCAGCTTTACTTTATCAATGTCGCAGAGTGAAAAACATAATAATATCATTATTATTATTAATTTAGTAACAAAATTTTACTAGAAACTATTTTGTATCCGTATTTACTTAGGCATTATGATATCGACATATTTTATCTTTTACATAAAATCAAGAGGTCCACGGTTTGATCCCAGGTGCTGGCAAACTCCTCTTTCACGACACAAGCTTTTTAGTTTACTGTGAAAGGTTGTATTTGGGTTTATAACAAAACCCAGATAAATCTTTTTTTTTTTAATATAATAATTTGCTTACAAACAAAATAGTGCGCCTGCTAATGAGAATGGAGTTATATATGAAAAAAGGGGTTAGTTGGAAGAGATCGCTCCTCTGCGATAAACTCGCCCTCTGTACATATATTGATTGTATTTAATATGAATGTATACCTTTTATGTTATTGTTTGTAATCAATGTACAATAAAGAATGAATAAATAAATAAATAAATAAATTAACCCTTATTCATAAAACAATTAGTTCTGTGATGCAACTGCTCACTATTATACCAAAATTGATTTTTTTTTATTAATCTATATGTTGTTCCAAAACTTGTAAATTTACAGCTCTTATCCTACTGTTAAAATAGCACCAAAAATAATTGACAGCCAAGATCAACTTTATTTTTAAGTATTCATAGAATAAATAAATAATCCAAAGTTAAGGCTCTTGCCTTTGTGTCACAAGGATCGATTTCTTTTGTTAGTAAGTAGTAACTTGTCACATCCAGATAACTGATGAGATAGCAGTTATTCTGTGTTTGGGAGTAGAGGTAAAAAGCATAATACCTAATATGTTACACACATAAATTATTTCGTTTTTTAGCAATTTAACTACAGTAATTTGCGTTGTCTAACTAATATGTATAACATGATTTTCTTACCAGAATGAAAAAGACCACGAGAATAAGATGTAAAATCTTCATTTTTAGGAGAGCAGAAAAAATTAAATAATGACTACCGATATAGATATAGGTATATTGAGTGGTTTTATTTTAACATTTATATAGTTTCAGTCTATGATATTTGCGCAATTGAATGCTTAAGTAAGAAATATTTATTTATTTTATTGTTCGCTAGCTTTTAGCCCGGCAATGCTGAGAGATTAGTAATCAAACTGACAAGAATCTTGTTTATAAAAATGCCAAAATTGTCTTCCTTTTTATCTTCCTTTAAACCTCAGGGTTTATATTTTCAGAAGTGCCATCCTACGACGCAGATTCCCAACTATCCCCCCATCTCTTCGGTGGTCTCCCGGGTTTGTCATGGAAACCGATGTGAAGAAGTCTGAGTAAATCCATTCTTTCGATATGTTCACGCCATTATATCCTTCTTTGTCTTCCCCATCTCACAATTTCATCTACTTTACACATTTCTCTGACTCTAGCATTGCAGACTATGTTACGCAATATCTTGCCTGCTATTTTTCTCGGGGTTTTCATTTCTATTGTACTAACTGAAATTAGTCTGATGCAGGTTTGAATGGTGAATTTATCGCATCAAAGTATAAAAATTTGCAGCACCGATTTGCAAATATGATTAATAATAATTTGCCATCACAGTACACCATACAAGTGGAGGAACCATAGTGGACTTATTGGACACAATAGATAAACAGGCATCCTCTCTACACCAATAAAAATAAAACATTCACAGTGATGACAAACTTCATCCCTGAATTGTAGATGTGAAATATTTTTATTACTCTAACCACCCCCAACTAGTATTATACTTACCACCACTCCACCTTCTATTTTCTACCCGCCACTGTAACGTCTTTGTATTTTTTATTTGAGTACTCTTGAAAATGTCCTTAATTGTGGACGAAAACAGTGTTTTATAATTTAAAATTACTGAAATATTTTAGCTTTTTCTTGCCTGATAGTGATGTTCATGGAAGACAGAATAAACTCACACAAACAAATGCATACAAATATTTTTGGTAGCCAATAATAATTATACTTACCATTGCATGTTATAAGAAAACTTTTAAAACAAAAGAATATCATTATTTAAAAGTTAATGCTATTTAATTCTGAAAACAAAACTATTATTAACATAGCTGTTTCAATATAATAATTATAATACAAATTTATTCAACAAAATTTATCGCTTACAAAAAAATAACACGCCAAATCTCACTGGGCACAACTTGTACTGACAGCACATTTGTATTCTTATACTCTAATGATTTATGTGTGCAAATATTTTACGTTTTACATTATTAAGGCAGGTATTCAGCTGCCTCGCTCCCCCAAGATGTCACAAATAGTGTTTGGAATATTTGCTACTTTTTTATATTGTTTAAATGGATTCGGGCACATCACACAGATGACAAAATCATTCAGAAATCTTGAATGAAGAACCACACACAATGTAACATTGTGCAAAACAATAGTTATTTATAAAAAAGTGATGCTTATCATGCCTACAGGCAATTTCCAAGTGTTAAAAAGTATTTCCCACTTCTTCTGATTAGAGTTTGCACAATATTGCATTATAAAAACATGGTTCTCCAATCGAGATGTGTGATTGATGCACCAATAGTGACAAAATAGTAAATTACATAATTATGGGAAAAGTACTGCTAAATATGGTACATAGATGCTTTTTAGGATTTAGTGTACACACTCCATCCATTAATTCCTCGGATTGCTATGTCTCCAAGCACCCTCTCTTCTAGCCATGAATTTAATATTTTCGTGCAGTGACATATAATATTTACACTCACCTTTTTTATAAGACCAACTTTATTACCACTATTTGCCCTAATCGTCTATCTATCATCACACATACATGCCACGTTATCTGCTCAATTCCACTTTTTTCTGCAATTATTTAAGCCACATTTTTTTTAAAGATGTATCTGGGTTTTTGTTATAAACCCAAATACAACCTTATACACCTTTCACAGTAAGCTACTAAAGTTTGTGTCGTGAAAGAGGAGTTTGCCGGCATTTGGTATCGAACCTGGTATTTGTTACATTGAATTGCAGAACACTATTACTACTATACCATCACAGCAGTCTCCAGAAAAATGGGGAAACCTAGCTGGCTTACTATATTAATTATAACATGCCAATAAAGATGAAGACATTCTGGATGTAATTTAATTTCTTTTGCATTTACATTTCTTTCATCCTTCTTCAGCCATGTGTACAAGTAAATCTCACTCACATTGTATCTATCTATCTATTCCCTCACGCCGTATCCCAAGTGGGGTTGGCAGAGAGAACGGAACGCCATAAATCTGTCCTTACATACTTCTTTCGCTTCCTCCACATTCATGCAATTGCTCATGCACACACGTCGGTTTCTTTTACTCAAAACTTTTGATCTAGATGTTCAAGCCGTGTAGTTCTCGGACGCCCGCGCTTCCTCACACCCCTCCTTTCAGCCAAGTATATCCTCTTTGTCATTCTTTCTTCTTCCATTCGTTCCACATGACCAAACCATCTCAATTTATTTACACGCATTCTATCCACAACACTCCTCTTGCATCCACTCATTCTTCTAATATCCTCACTCTATCACGTAACGTTTTACCAACCATCCTCCTCAGCGATCTCATCTCCACATCATCTATTCCACTTTCGTCCTTCTTCAACCATGTCCACGTTTCGCTTGCATACATAAGTGTCAGTACCAGGATGGTATTGTGCACTAGCAATTTTGCCATGTTCGATACATTGTTATTGCTGACAATGGGTCGAAGTGCACCGTTAATCCTAGCACCGGCCACTTTGTAAACACATTGTAAACGATATTAATAAATGGCACAACTCACCTTCAGTATATTTAGTTATATTTTAGACTTATCTATCTTTTAATAAAATAATCCCAATATTTTTGAATCTCTATCGGTGGGCTAGTCAGTCCATGAACTGCAACATGACGTAATGATAATGTAGGTCATTCTTACTATTCCATAAAAAAAAAACAAGATAGTTATGACGGGGGCATCTGTGCATCTCCGAATCGAAAATTGTCCATACTTATATACTTACAATTTTTTTAATACACTAGTAAACTATGAAGTCATTTTATGTTTGCTCTCTAACTATCTATTTTTTTCTCATGTTCCCATAACAAATTGGGTACTATCAAGCAAAATATTGTGAAATATTAGGTCAATTTGGTAGGTTAAATTTTTCTAAAATTTCAAATTACATTTTCTACTATTGAAAAAATACAAATACTAGCTGAAAAAGCCAAAAATGTCTATGATGATAGTCATTTGAAAAATAAATTTATCATAATCAGTTAGTTCACTGCCTACCCCATTTGTGTATAAATAAAAATATATTATGATATATATGGGTTAGTTGAAAGATATCGCGCTTCTGCGATAAACTCGTCCATTTCACAAAATTATATATACTTATGTATTATTATATTTTATTAATTTGTATATTTTTTTTGTGCAGTAAAGATTTTTATTATTATTATATCTATAACACAAGTATATATAATATATAACGCAAAACCTGAAAATAAGTAGGTACTTTGAATAAAACTATTGCTTTTTCAAATGTATGGTACACGCACATAACTTGTTTATTTTAACCATTTTCTCTTTAGTTCATCGTTTTTAGGGATAGTAAAAAATAAAAACATTTTATATTGTGAATTCAGCATTTAGTAGATATCCCCTTTCACGACACAAGCTTTTAGTAGCTTACTGTGAAAGGTGTACATAAGGTTGTATTTGGGTTTATAACAAAAACCCAGATAAATCTTTTTTTAAAAAAAAAAAAAAATGGTATAAACTACATAATCCTGCTTTCAACTAGGTATAATAATTACAAAACGTTCTACTTACATAATAATATTATGTAGAATGAGAGATTACTTTATTGTTACTACATTTATACCTGACTAAAGTAATTTATTCTTAATCCCAATACTTGGCGTTCGAATGTTTAATGCAGGAACACGTTATTGTTAGATATTTGTGAATAAATAATACGTTTTACTGGACCATCAAACAATTCCATACAAATTTGTATTAAAAATTATTTTGCTGAGCGCACAATTTTCGCTTGTACAGTTATGAAGGATAAAAAATGTTTTAGCTAGGTCATTTTTTAGCAATGTCTGATACAAGGCCAAAAAAGTAAAATTTTTCTTTCATCTACATTCTACAAGGTTTCCAATTAGCTGCACAAATGTTCCAATACACTGTCCCTATGGTATCTGTCGACCAATTCCCTACCCATGGAATATGGCTAGTTTCTACTCTCAGCAAAAGAGTATGGTAAAAGAATGAAGATAAGGTAATAAATAAGTAAAAATTTTGATAAATAAAAAAATCTATGTTGTGTGGTAGCAAATGCTATATTCTCAATTAATTTAAAAAAAAATCAGAAAAATCTTTGCACAGTCGATGTCCAGGATAAGAAAAGCAGAATTCTCTCTTTGATAAAAATATTCTTGGAAGAGGTGCTGGAGAAACAGTTTCCATCTGAAATGACACAAGCATTTTATGTCTAGTGTGTTGTAGTATTAACTTTCTGCTCTTTAGATTCTTTTGTGTTTGTATAATGTAAATAATTTAAAAATTAGAAGCCTCGACACCAACGATGATCTGGAAAAGCGCCACAAAATTCCCAAAGCCCTTCAATTTCATCTGATAAAGGGTCTCTTTGAGCAGAGCATATATCAATCTGAAATAAATTATTAGTTTCTTGATAATATCTCTAGAAGGCAAACTAAGACGTCTTTCTAACTAAACTTAGATTATCCTTGTTCCAACTCTATGCCTAACTGAAAAATTTCCTTACAAATGTCAAGTTATATTTTTTATAAAGTTTAGTTGGTATAATATAAGGTTCACATAGAAAAAAAAGCTGTATTTAACATTAGATCAATGTATTTAACCAGGAAAAACGAATTGTTTTGTGAGATTTTTTTAGTAAAAAGCAAAGAAATGGAGAGACAAAATCTTAACAATGTATTGAAATTCCAAATTATTTAGCAAAAATGTACGTACCATAAAGAATAAAACCAAAAGGAAGAAAAGTAAGAACTTCATGTTGAATGTGGTAAATAAAATATGGACCTGCGTTATTAGATACAAAGGTGATACTATACTTCTAATCTTTTTACAAGTTCATGTTCTTTATTTATAACTAATCTTGTAAATATACTCTTCATATTTATTGTTTATTCAGTTGTATATCTATGATTTATTACATATTAAAATAACACTGTCTTTCTAGTTTATGATTTGATATGTAAATAATATTGTACCACAATGTCAACTGAATGAACAAAAACTTTGTCGTTGCTTGTTTTCCTTGAAATAGTTAATTACCTACTACTGCTTTACCCACACGCCGTGTCTCAGGAAAGGTGTAGAACGGAACGCCATATTCTCACAAACTTCTTTCGCTTCCTCTACATTCATCCAGTTTCTCATACGTGCACGCCGATTCCTCTTACTTAACACGCGACCATCCTTAAAAATTTGATCCACATGATCGATCAAGCCACGTGGTTTCTGGACGTCCGCACTTCCTCTCACCCCCTTTTTCACATAAATACATTTTATTCGTTATTCGTTCAACATGTCCAAACCATTGTAACTTACATATTTACACATTTACACGCATTCTATCCACAACACTCTTCTCTCTCCTGATATCCTATTCTTCACTCTATCCCGCAACGTTTTACCAACCATTCTTCTCAGTGAACGCATCGCCATAGGACTTCCACTCTAGTCCTTCTTCAACCACGTCCAAGTTCCACATGCATACATAAGTCTCGGAACCAAAATGGTATTGTGCTCCCGCATTATACCCATGCATATTTTTTTGCACTTGAATCAAAAAATATTTGGTCGAAGTGCACCATTCACTCTAGCACTGGCAACTTTTCTTCTTTTCATGTCCTTATCATATCTTCCATCCCTCGCTAACAGACTTCCCAAGTCAACATTCTCATTCACTTGCTCTAAACATTTGTCAACCTTTATTTCACATAATGTTCTTTCGCTCTCTCTATTTCAAACATCAGCAGTTTCACCTTTGGAACATTCATTTTTAACCCATTTGTATTACAACTATCGTACAAACACGAAACAATCTCTTGTAAATCACTTTTCGTCAATGTACCTAATATTTTGTTCCATGGTATCATTTCTTGCTTTTCAAATGGCAGTTATTGCCCTCCAAAGACATTATACTTATACTGTTTGCTGGCTTAATTTGTCTGACCAGTCGAACTAGCAGTTGTTAAAGTATTGAATTGAAATTATTTTTCGCTCAGAGAGGACAATGTAATGCATCCAGATTTTTTCTAAGCGGAGCAAGCCTTACTTAAATTGGTGTTACTTTCTAATCCTAATATCTTATTTTTTACAGGTAATTTGGTGGCTGGTAGCCTAATAGTACAACTTCGGACTTTCGATTGAAAGAGCTCGGATTCAGTTCCTTAATACTCCACTTCCTAGTCAAAACATATTTAAGCGTTTCGTTTTACGTTTCATTTTCGTTCAAACGCGGACGATGTTGCGAGAATGCGTCAATTTTCGGAGCTACTTGTGTATTTTAGCTCCGAAAATTGACGCGTTCTCGCAATGTCGTCTGTGTTTGAACGAAAATGTAACGCTTAAATATGTTTTGACTTGTCCCACAGCTCCCAAAGATTCCGAATAAGCATATTGTTTTACCTGTTATCTTTTTCAAATTATCCTGGGTCTGGGTGTAACATGTATTTATGTGTTCAGTGCATTGTATATAGGTGTATGTGAGTACCCATAATACAAGATTCATATCTTAGTTTGGGACTAGCTCGGTCTGTGTGAATCGTATATACATGTTATGTTTTCTACAAAGATTTTTGGGGTCTTTTGGTATTTATTTCAAACTCGAAACTCATGTTAAAAAGAGTTCTAGGAAAGTTTTACGATGGAGTGTATTATTTTGAAATCTTATTTCATTCAGTTAATGTTGGTTCTGATTTTTAAGGAAGAGGGACACCAGTAAGTTGCTTCCAATAAGTATTTTCCCATACTTTTACTAATAATTTGTCTTCTTTGATATTATTTTAGAGTTCTTTGCGCCTCACTGAGTACGGATCTGATTGGCTTATTGACTATTTAACATTATTTTTTCATTCAAGTGTTAAAACATTATGCGCAAAAAATATGATTTCCATCTCTATTATAAGACCTATAATATTTCTTGAAAAATAAGGTGTACCACATGAGAGGGAAAATTGTTATGTTAGTGTCTCAACGTGTTAGAGAGGGAGAGCACCCTAACAATATTACTATCTTATGCGGCACATTTTCCCAAGGAAATGAGTACCTGATCTTGTCCCGTATAATGTCTTACTATACATAATATAGGGAAGTATTTTTGATACTGTTGAAACTGTGAATACCTACATAAATATTTAATATTCTCTTGTTGACAAATATGATAACGTAATGATTCTTTCATTAATAAAAACATTGTGGTCAGAAATATGATCTGTATTGTTATGTGCATATAAATGTGTGTATCATATTCTCCTTATCCTAAATCACTCGCAAACGGGTGAATGTCCTTGAGAAGAATAGAATAGAATATTCTCCTTATTGTTTAAAAAGCATGGCACCAGGCATGTCTATGGAACATACTGCAAAATGCCCCCAGTCCATTACTGGCCGCCAAATGCACCTGAAAGATAAAGATGACATTTTAAATACTCTTCGAGTCTCTCGAAGTGAGTAGTGGACCTTATCACAGAACTTAAGGATATCCCAAAGGGCCAACTACATACTCCCCCCATACAGTTTATAAAGTAGGAAGTTTATAAGTAGACAATAACAGTACTAAAATACATAATGGAAAATGTTTTATGAAAAAGCATCAGACGGCTACAGCTACCCCTCCTCTTAGAAGTCCGACCCATCATACACTTAGTTGGAAATTACTGGCAATGCTCCCTTCCATTGAGTCTCCATGCTAAAATGGCTATGGACTAGTCATATGGCGAGAAGAGATAATGATAGCAGGACATCTATAATCTTGGGGAGGAAACCGTGGAAGAACAAAAAAAGCAAATGGAGACCCCATAAATGGTAGGCTGATGATATTGTCCAAGTGATGAGAAAGAAGTGTGTTCGTGTTGCTCGAAAAAAAAAAATATAACATAAATATGGCAATTCACACAGATCGAGCAAGTTCCAAACTAAGATAATATGTTTATTGTATTGTGGGTATCAACACGACGATTTATACATACCCACATAACGTTCTAAACACACTCGCAATACTCAGACCCAAGATAACAGAATCGAACCTGGTTCATCATAACTAACTCAAAGACCCTTGCACTCACCGGTAGTGGCGTTAGTCTTATACAAGGAATGAAAAAAAATGATAAGGTCTATATAATATCTGGCACTAGAGAAAAAGACTAACAATAGTAAAATTAATATAAAAAAAAATTACATACCAAGAAGAATAAAACCAAGAGGAAAAAAAGTAAGAACTTCATGTTATATTGTAAATAGCGGGAACTTGCGATATTTGAAACAAAGTTGATTTTTTCAAATGCTTACTGTTTCAAGTTCTGCATTTAGCGGTATTTATATATCTGTTTGTTAACATTTTGCCTTACATACATAATATGTACATCAGGGCGATATTTTTTATCTATTTTATTTGTCACTATACATGTTTACAATAATACAAATTGAAACAGTATAATAAAAAATATCAGTTATGTAGGTAATTAATAATAATAATAATAAAAATCTTTATTGCACAAAAAAAACAAACATTATTAAAATATAAATATTGTAGAACCAGACAAATAAATTTGTGCAATGGGCGAGTTTATCGCAGAAGCGCGATATCTTCCAACTAACCCATTAAACAAAAAAATAATTCAAAAAGTAATTCAATGTACAGAGGGCGAATTTATCCCTAAAATGTGATGTTTTCCAACTAACCCGGTTAAAAACTTTAAAGATATAATATACTATTCTATACTATACTGCACTATACTGTACTTTACTATAACCATATTATACTATTTTATACTATATACACCGGTCCACTGTCGAATGTTTCGAAGCCAGGAGAGCTGTCTTCTGCCAACCCCTTTGCGGCCGTCGATCTTCCCCTTCACGAAGAGCTGGAGTATAGAGTACCTACTTGTTAGTAATAAGATACAAAAAAAATCTTTTCAATTTTCATAAAGAAAAGGAAATTAAAGTCATTTTAACTTTAGATTTATGAAACATCACCCTAATGAACATTTATATCATTTATTCAGCTGTTAATAGTCAATAATTTATTTATTGATATTTGCAAATTTAAGGTGGTCGCTAGCCGCTTAGTATTTTTGATCAGGAGATTACGGATTTGAACCTTTCTGATGACTAACTCCACCTTTCTGATACAAGCTTTAGCTTTTACTTTTATGCGAGGATGAATCAACTTTTATAAGAGTTCGTCGGTAGCCTGGAGGTAGAGTCTCGGCCTCGTGAACAAGTGGTCTGTGGTTCGATACCAGGTGCCGGCAAAACTGTCCTTTCACGACACGAGCTTTTAGTAGCTTACTGTGACAGGTGTATAAGGTTGTGTTTGGGTTTATAACAAAAACCCAGATATATCTTTATTTAAAAAAAAATGCAATTCATTATCAAAAGAATAGTAATAAATGGAATATAAATAGGTACTAGTGATGTAACGAATATTCGCATTCGCATTCGCATTCGCGAATATTCGCATATTTCTAAGTATTCGCATTCGCATTCGCAAAAAAATATGCGAATGTTTTGCGAATATTATTTTAGTAATAAAGTATCTGGTCTGTTCCGTGTTGGCCGCATTTGTTGTATTGTTTCAAGTGTTCGTTTGCTTGATGATGTTATTATTATTGGGAGAAGTATGCATTTGTGGAGATTTAATTTATATGTTTGTTTTAAGTATTGTACAACTGCTATGAGTATAGGGCCCTACAATAATTTTATATTCTATTTAGGGAATATTTATATCATACTACAAGGTGAACCACACTAAAATATTCTCTTAGAATTTTCAGGGCTTGAAGTCTAAGATCGAGGAGTTTAGAGCAAACTTATTTGCAAATAATTATGATATGATTGTTCTGACGGAAACTTGGCTAAATTGTGAGATATTTGATAGCGAACTTTTTCAAAACGAATATACAGTTTACCGGAAGGATAGGGATTTCATGTTGAGTGGTAAAAGGGATGAAGGTGGGGTCTTAATTGCTGTAAATCGGACACTAGGATGTTCACCCACTCTTGTTTGGGATGATATTGGTGAAAGTTTTTTTACCAGTATTCGTTTTTCATCGGTAACACATAGTTCCATGGAAAAATGCTCATCGCTACTACATAGGTGTAGTATAATACCGCCTTCCACATCCTTAGATACTTAAAACATCTTTTTTAAAAGTATATCTGAACGTTTAATCAGCTATTACGACAAAACGGATATTTGTCTTATTGGAGATTTCAATATCCCAACAATCCAATGGAAAAAAGACCCCGATGTTGAGTCAATCTTTGTTCCGTATTCTTATTTGGGTCCTGTTGCGCAGTATTTGATAGAATCTATATCTTTTCTCAATATGTTTCAGTCTAACGGAGTTTATAACAGCAATCAAGTTAACTTGGATTTAGTTCTTTCAACTATTCCGTGTTCTGTTACCAGATGTGACTCTCCACTAGTTGGTAAGGATTCACACTATCCTTCACTGTTGATAGATTATGAATTTGAAATTGCTGAGGATTTGTCTCAAAATATGATCCAGAAATTGATATACTTTAAGTCAAACTTTTCGGAAATAAATTTTGAACTACAAAGTGTTGATTGGGTCAGCGTTTTGGGAAACGGACCGGTGAATGAGATGGTTGAATCTTTTTATGGTTGTGTTTTGCCAATATTTGAGAAGCATACACCTATGAAGAGGGTGGCACCTAATAATTTTCCCAAATGGTTCTCTAATAGAACTGTGTTGTTTAAGAGAAAGTCCAAGGCTTGGCGTAATTGGAAGATGAACCGTAATGATTCTGACTACAATTTATTTTTTCAACTAAGAGCTCAGTTGAAGTTGTCGCAGAATCACGATTATAGGTCTTTTATTAATAACACTGAGAAGTCACTTAAGGGCAATGTCAAGTCTTTCTTTTCGTTCGTGAATTCCCTTAAAGAATCTAGAAGCTATCCAAGGGTAACGGGTGACGGTGACCAGATTTCGAGCGATCCAAAGGGAATTGCGAACTTGTTTTCGTCGTTTTTTGGTTCTGTATTTTCACTAATTGTGTAACATGATTCTAATACTGAAGAATCGGAAAATATTTTAACTAACTCATGTTTATCCACGGTTTATATCTTGAAATCTTATATTCATAAACGTTTATTAGGTATAGATGAGACAAAAGGAGTTGGCCCTGATGGTATAGCACCAATAATATAAAAGATGTGTATAAGTCATTTAACCAAACCATTGTATCTGATATTTATTAGGAGTTTACAAGAAGGGTGCTTTCCATGCAAATGGAAGATGGCTATTATTACTCCTTTGCATAAATCTGGCAGCAAATCGGACGTTCGTAACTACAGACCAATTTCAATTCACCTATTTCAAAAATATTTGAGGGTTCGTGTTCGTGTTCGTGAAGAAATGACTTTTTTCCTGAAGCCGTATCTTCTTGTAGAGCAGCATGGATTCATGAGTGGAAGATCGACAGTAACAAAAAAGGCGTGTAAAAGGCGAAAGCCGTTTATTGCAATAATAAATAAATAAATAAATAAATCTGTTTTTTTTTTCTCAGCTATGGACAATCGTATACAGTTGGATGCCATTTATATCGGCTTTCAAATGGCATTTGATAAAGTAGAACATCGACTTTTGATTAAGAAGTTAGAATTTCATGGAATTCATGGGAATCTTCGAAGGTGGATTGACTCATATATTTCTGATAGATTGATGACAGTTAAACTTAACGGTTACTCATCTGACAGTGTCAGTGTTACATCTGGTGTCCCTCAGGGGTCTGTTTTGGGTCCTTTACTTTTCACGATATTCATAAACGACATAAAAAAGTGCTTTAAACACTCAGAACTTCTATTATTTACGGACGATTTAAAAATATACTGTCAAATTCAATTATTGTTTGACTGTGAAATGGTTAACGAGGACTTGGGAAGACTACACGAGTACTGTAACAGAAATAACTTGCACTTGAATCTAGAGAAGTGTAATCTGATCTCTTTTACCAAAAATAGAAACAAAATTCGATAAATTTACAATATCCATAATCATGATTTAAAAGAAGTACATAAGATTAGAGATTTAGGTGTGGTGTTTGACTCTGAACTTCACTTTGATGATCACGTGAACAAAATTATCGAAGAGAGCAATAAAATACTGAGATTTATTCTGAGATCTACAAAGTCATTTAGGTTATATGAATCGTATTTGTACTTGTACTTATCGTTGATTCGCTCCAAGCTGGAGTACTGTTCCTCTGTATGGAATCCACATTTTAAAAAAATATGTCGATCAAGTTGAGAGAACTCAGTCTAAATTCATTCGTTTGGTTAGGAAGAGATTGCATTATCCTGTATTTATTAAAGATTTGCCTAAATTGGAATAAAGAAGAGTTTTGCTGGATACATGCAACCTGAGAAAAATATGCTTGTCCGAATACGATGTGCCTAATATTTTAGATAGGATTAACTTTAGAATGCTTCCTTTAACAAGATCTTGTTTTCCGTTCTACATTAAAAAAAAACAAAAACGAAGACTCAAGAAACCCTGTTTATAGAATTTTAAAGTGCCAATTACGTCAGGTTTGTGAGAAAGGAGAGTTGAGAGTAGAATATGATGAAATAAATATAAAAAAAATGTATATGTTTGATAAAATGTGAAGTTTTTGGAATAGTATTTATTTTTAGTCTGTTTTTTAAATTTCTGATTTTTCTTTTTTTAGAGTTTTTTTTTTGTATTGTTATTGCATACATCAGTGAAGTGTGAATGTGTTTGTGCGAATGAATGTATTATGTGTGCGAAATTGGGTGAGTGGATGTATTGTGAATTAATGTATTGTGTGTAAGATTTTCTATAATTGTTTTGTGTGTTATTGCTGAAGTGTGCACTGTTTCGATGTAAGACTATTGGAATGTTTTTGTCGCTTACATGTTTATATTTATATGTGTTTCATCTGTTGTGTACCATGTAAATGAAGAAAAAAATCTGTAATTCGGTGAAAGTACCGGATACTTACCCGGTACATTGTGGAAAAAGGTACTGCAAAAAAATATTCTTTAAGAAAACCGAGGAGTTTTGAAATATTTCAAATTCCTATACCATTTTGAAGTCAATATTCGCTATTCGCATTCGCATTCGCGAATGTCGGCAACAAATATTCGCATTCGCATTCGCATTCGCGAATATCCAAAATCACACATTCGTTACATCACTAATAGGTACACATAATTGAAAATAATGTGGAAAATTTAAGAACGAAAATAAAAAAAGAAAATCACTTGATATTTTCTACCAATCATTTGATATAGATATATGTAGCCAGTCGGCTAGTACTTTTCGTCATCATGACTCAAATAATTCAGTGCATGTGGGCATACCCAGGGCAGCTACACACCTCTTCCCCTGCAAGTTCAAGGAAATTCCGTAATACACTTAGTGTTGTGGAATTCTCAAGAAATAATTTTTCGAGAAATTTACCGAGAATTATATCGGTATATTTCACGAAGTAGAGAATTTTCGGAGATTTTTTTTATTTATTAACAGTATAATAATAATAATAAATAAGTACTTTATTCAAAATTATTGGAGAAAGGCGCGAAGAAAAGGAGAGAGTGTAGAGTGGGAGTATGGAACATAAGGGGAGGAATGGATGGAAAGATGAATGAACTGATGGATGTAATGTATGGAAAAAATCTAGATATTGTGTGTTTAAGTGAAACTAAAAAGAAAGGTAATGGATTATGTGAGCGCGATGGTATGATAGAAATTTGGTCTGGAGTGCCTGAGGAACAGCATGCGTGTCAAGGTGTAGGAGTGATTCTCGCAAGGAGAATAGCAGAATGTATGAATGGATACGAGTGTGTAAACCCAAGACTCATTTGGGTTCGTCTCAAAGTAGGGTTAACTAGACTTCTCCTAATTGCAGGCTATGGCCCTGGAAACGATGCTAGAGAAGAAGAGAAGGATGAGTTTTGGGATAGTGTGAAAAAGATAGTAGAAGCTAAGAAAGATAATGAAAGGATTTTACTGGCTGGAGATTTTAATGGATGGGTTGGAGTGAGAAGAAGAGACTATGAAAGCGTGTTAGGTGATCACGGTGACGCAAGAGTGAATGATAATGGAAGAAGACTGCTTGAGGTATGCATGGAATGGGATCTCTTTGTGTCCAATACGTTTTTTGGGCACAAAGATATCCATTTGTTCACTTGGGAGAGAGGGAGTGAGAGATCTTTAATTGATTATGTATGTGTTGACTCAAATCTTCGGAAAGCCACCATTGACACGCGTGTGTATAGGGGCGCGGAGCTGGAAACAGACCATTTTCTTGTGGTTTCAAGAATATGCTTGTTCTCTGGCTGGCGGTCAAAAACACATAAAGTTGAAAAAGCTAAGAGGATAAAAGTCGAAAAGTTGAACGACAAGGAGTGCAGGGAAAAGTATGAAAGAGAAACGAGAATGAAATTTGATGCAAATGAAGGCAATGGACTGAGTGTAGATGAGAGATGGAGTGTGATGAAACAAGTGCTAGTGGACTGTGCAAAAGATATCTGTGGAGAAACTGTGATCGGACGGAAAAAAGGTGATGCATGGTGGGATGATGAGGTAAAAGACGCAGTAAGGAAGAAGAAGAGTGCATGGATGGATGTGTTAGCTTCACGTTATCTAGATCAAGAAAAAAAGGAGAGTGCTTGAGAAATGTACAAGGGATGTAAGAAAGTAGTTAAGGTACTGATAAAGGAAAAAAAGAAATTATTGGACGAGGAAGAGTGTAAGAAATTGTCGGAAAGTGTGAAAGAAAATATGAAAATGTTTTGGAAAGAAGTTAAGCGTAAAAGAAGCAACAATGAGATGAATAGTATGAATGCGATTAGAAATAAAGAGGGATGTATGTTGATGAATGGTCTTGACGTTGTGAATAGATGGAACGAATATTTTGAGGAGCTGTTTGAAAGTGGAGGCGAATATCCAAGCCAGAATAGTGAAAGGGAAAATGCGAATGAAGCAAGGGATGAAGAAATAACTATGGATGAGGTTAAGAATGCATTGAAGAAGGCGAAGAATGGCAAAGCGGTTGGGTATGATATGATCTCTACGGAATTCATCAGTCTGAGTGGGCTGAGGACTCTCGAATGGTGTCATGCACTCTTTAACCAGTGTTGGAGGGAAGGTTGCACGCCAGAAGACTGGCGAAAAGCTGTGATATGCCCTCTATACAAAGGAAAGGGGTCAAGACTAGAATGCGGGAGTTATCGGGCTATTAGTCTGCTGAGCTCGGTGGGGAAACTGTATGCAAGAATATTGATTGAAAGAATTCGAAAAGTGACTAAGACGAATGTATGGGATGTGCAAGGTGCCTTTCAGAGTGGTAGAGGGTGTGTGGACCAGATCTTCTCCTTGCGAATGGTGACAGAGAAGCTCCTGGAGAAACACCAGAAGCTTTTCTGCGCGTTTGTTGATCTAGAAAAGGCTTATGATAGAGTAGATTGTGAGAAAATGTGGCAAGTACTATCAATGTGTGGGGTGGGTAGTCGGCTAATTTGCGCCATTGCGTCCCTATATACAGGAAGTTCTGCGTGTGTTAGAGTGAACAATAACCTGTCGGAATGGTTCACATTGACAAAAGGAGTAAAACAAGGGTGCGTGATGTCGCCATGGCTTTTTAACCTATACATTGATCATTGTATTCGTCCATTGAAAGAACTGAATGTAGGTGTTGATATGAATGGGATGAATGTAAGAGCGTTAATGTTTGCCGATGATTTGGTATTGATGGCTGAAAGTGAAAGTGATCTACAGCGAATGATGACGTGTGTGTATGAAAATTGTGCGATTAATGGATTGAGAATGAATGCAAAAAAGACAAAAATCATGGTGTTTGAAAGAGGAAGTGAGAGAACAGTATGCCAGGTAATGATTGACAACGAAGTGTTAGAGCAAGTTGACGAATGTGTGTACTTAGGTAGTTTGTTCACGAGAGATGGGAAGTGTGAAAGCGATATTGAAAGGAGAAAAGTTGCTGGCAATAAGGTAAATGGTGCAATCCGACCAATAATTGCAAATAGAAACATATCCACCACAGCTAAAAGGTTGGTGCACTATGCTATCTTAGTGCCAACACTTATGTATGCAAGTGAGACGTGGACATGGTTAAAAAAGGATGAAAGTGGCATAAATGCAGTGGAAATGAGATCGTTGAGAAGGATGTGTGGCAAGAGTCTGAGAGATCGTGTGCGTAACAGTGATATACGAAAGGAATGTGGAATGAAAGTTGGTGTAATAACAAAGATGAATGTAAATAAGTTAAGATGGTTTGGGCACGTGGAAAGAATGAATGAGGACAGAATGACTAAGAAGATATATTTGGCTGAGAGGAATGGTGCTCGGAGACGCGGACGTCCGAGGATTAAATGGCAAGATCATTTAAATCAAATCCTACAGGACGGTCACGTGTTGAGCACATTGAACAGGAGAGCATGCATGAGGAATTGTATGACAGTGACGGAAGCGAAAGATGTATGCAAGGATAGAAGGAAGTGGCGCTCGATCCTTTCTGCCTACCCCGCGAGGGAAGCGGCGTGATGGTATGTATGTATGTATGTACTTTATTCAATCAATCAATAACAATGTGCAAAAGTTGAGACAATTTATCACCAATATGGCTACAATTAATTATGGAAACAAAAAAATTTTAGGTACCAACATAGAAAAAAGTGCTAATAACTGATGAAAAATCTTGATGTTTGAGACCCCACATGCCCATATTTAAGTTTAAAAAAAAATTGCAGGTACGTACCTACATGGAAAAAAGTGTTAATAACCTCTGATTTGGGCCTTAATCAGCCCCACAGATTTTTGGATCAATCAGGTTGGCTGCGAAGTGTACCTACTGGGCGAAAGGTCATAAAACCACTAAGAAAAATTATGGAGAGAAATTTCTCTTCCATCAGAGGACAAATTCTCGAGAACGAGAAATTTCTTTGGAGAATTTTCTCTTCTCACGTCACTACCTACAGTATATATAGTTTACTTATACCTAATAAGTTGTTTGACTTGTTTGATCTTATTTTAATTTAGGTATACCTACAACAACAACAAAAAATCTAACTTACTTAAACTTACACATGTTCTTGCTTAAACAGAAATACAAACATAAAAATATTATTTATCTTAACATATAATGTTTCCTTAATTGTCTTGAAAATGTGATTTGTTTATTATAAATCAAATCTATGAATAACAATAACATGAGAAGTTTTATTTGTTAATATATTAGTCTATTGGGAGGCTTTATAACTCTACCATATCTTGAAACTTTTTCATTGGAACTACATGGAATAACACAATCTAAATTTGGCAGTGTCATTCTGTGATTATCTGCAATGAATTTAGTAAGTATGCACGATTTAATAAACCAACAATTATAATTATGTTATGCTACTTTAGAAGATATCAATGTTGTGTAAAAAACTTTTAGAGGTTTACAACAAATTAAATATATAATTTTGATATGATTATCTAAAGATGATGAGTATGAAAAATTAAATATATTCTATTCTATTTTCAAAGGCCATTCACTCGTAAACGAGTGAATGATCAGGAAAAATGAAATCAAATACTGTAATGATTTTTTTTCAAATATTGTTTTTCTTGTTTCGTCTGTACATTGGTACATGTACAAAAGTAATATTGCTATTGATTCGTGTATTTTTTTTAATTTGAAAATAATAACTAATTTACTGAATAATATTTGCTGTTGAAGTTTTTTTACAAATTGAAACCATAGTGGCCCTGATCACTCGTAAACGAGTGGATGGCCTTTGAAAATAGAAATAGAGAATATTGTTTTTCTTGATATGGTCTAAAAATGTTCTAGATTTAAAATTTTGAAATTAAATGTTACCAGGGGTAGGCCGCGTAACTAGCTGCCATAATAATACTTCCTTCATAGTGAGTTGGCAGACGGTCAATGTAGCAGATTCTTCATTGCTTGATTGTGTGATTTAAAACAGATTACATACTTATATAATATTTTGATATGATTATCCAAAAACAAAGATTAAGTGATGAGTATGAAAAATTAAATCGAATGAGTAACGAATTTTTTTCAAATATTGTTTTTCTTGCTATGTTCTAAAAAAAATCTTGATTTAAATAAATTAAATGTTAGCGTGTAAGCGATATAACTAGCCGCCACAACACTACCCTTGGAAGACGAAAAGGATGCAAATTGTAAGAATTACAGAAAGTTATTATTATTTATTAGATTTCTAAAAAATAAACTTGTTGATCGACTACAAAAATCATATTTTTGTTATTCTGTTGATTTTAGACACATTTTCCGAATAAGAAGAATGTAGGTATTGTTATTGTCATTGATAAACATTGTATCACATATTAAAAAAAACTATATTTTTTTGCACTTAAATAATATATAAATAACATTACTTACTGTTGTAGTATTTACTGTTCACAGTAATATGTACTACTTTTCAGTAGCATGTCTTCCATAAATCCGAAAAATCAGACTTTACCTGAAGTTTCCAGGCTTAAATAAAGCTTAAAAATTCAATCCATCTATTTCAAATATCGCGCACTATATAATATTGTGGGTGTAAACTGCGTTGATTATGTCAAGGTTAAGGCGTATTCACACTTGTTTACCTTCAGAGATAACACTGGATGATCCTCCAAATTAAAAAGATGTTAATAGACATTTCATCAATATTGATCACCATAGAATAATAAATATACCAAAATAGTGATCAAAATAGAATAATAAATAAACTAAAGTGTGATCACTCAAGTAGCATTCACATTGCTTCACTTTGGATGATCATCCAGAGTGTCAGGGTCAAACCTGTTCATCGAAAGTGAAAGCGATTACAGGAACTTTTACACTTATTCACTTTCAGTAATCACTGTGGATGATCCTCCAAAATGAATAGGTGTGAATAGACGTTTTATCAATAGTAATCACTAGCGGTGATGGATGAAAGCGATTACTTCCCGAAATAATATCTAATTTTGATGAAAAGTCGTTTTACTGAAATGACCGTAAAATATTTGTTGTCAAGAATTTAAGGAATTTGTTTTAATTTTTAATAGAGGCAGAAAATTTAGAAAAACTGAATCGTCTTCAGCTATAGTACCATTCACTTTGGATGATCATCCAGAGTGTCAAGGTCAAACCAGTTCATCGAAAGCGAACACGTCTGTTCACATTTGTTCATCCTATGCTTTCACTATCATAATATATAAACACTCACGGTCATATTGTATGTAGTATGACGAATTTTCGTAAAAAATATTGATAAATAAAAAAAATGATAAATAATACTTACTAAAAATTAAAACAAATTATCGACAATTTTATATAATGTTCTGACTTCAATATAAATTCATGGAGAATAAGACAAATCATATGATAAAACTTGTTTATAGTCGTTTCAGTGAAAGGACCTTTCATCAAAATTATGACGAGTGGTAATCTCCATAGAGTATAATAATATTATGTATTAAAAATAATCTCTTTCATCCGTCATCGCAAGTGATCACTGTTGATGAAATGTCCATTCACACCTTTTCACATTGGAGGATCATCCAGAGTGATCACTGTAAGTGAACAAATGTGAACGCCCCTTATGATAGATTTAATAAATAAGTTCGCTGAAAAAAGGAAGAAAAGTCTATATTTGATTTGAATCATTAATTGTGAGTAATATCTTATAATCTACATATGATTCTTTTAATTCAATTGTGAAAGACTTTACCCCTCTTTTGGGTTCCTTTATAAATTGGGATATAGAACCCTTCTAAAGTAGTATTCAAATTGCTTCACTTTGGGTGATCATCCAGAGTGTCAGGGTCAACGCTGTTCATCCAAAGTGAAACAATGTGAATATTTTTTCTGATTATTTTCAAATTGATACACACATAGTTATTTCTCTAAAAGGCAAGTATTGTAAATCATATTTCGAAAAATAAATAGAAAATATGAGTTTTAGGATTCTAGTTACAGCTGTAAGCATCGGTTAGCGTTTTTCATGTTAGTAACACTGCCACCTGTAATCGCATTGTGACGCACGTTGTCATGCGAACATTTATAACCAAAATAACAAATTTAATTGAAAATTAATGTCACTTTATAAAAAGGTTCAACGGAAGTCGTTAGCTGTATTTCCTAACACTGAAAATAGATGTGTTCTTTTGTTCATTTTTCTTATGTAATTTTTTGGTAGTGTTGCAATGTTGATGGATTTAATGAATTTAGTTCAATTTGGTTATAATATGTTGGTTATTATCAGCAAGGTGCCCGTCTGTCAGTTGCGCTAAGCTTACGAGTATTTTTTGTGGAAAAAACAAGTGTTATTAAGTGCACGCAATATAACAGCAAGTGCTGAGGGGGCTATGCCCTTAGGTTCGACACCAGTTCGCGCTAAAAGTTTAATAAGAGTCAATTTAGAGAAGCCTCAAGTTATTTTCAAATCGAGAATGCCGAATATCAAAGTGTTTAGTGGAACATCGCACGCGGATCTTGCGCAGCGCATCGTGGACCGGCTGGGCATAGATTTGGGGAAGGTAGTCACCAAGAAGTTCAGCAACTTAGAGACATGTGTAGAGATTGGAGAATCAGTGAGGGGAGAGGATGTTTATATCGTGCAGAGCGGTAGCGGCGAGATCAATGATAACCTCATGGAACTACTCATAATGATAAACGCTTGCAAAATAGCATCGGCCTCTCGCGTCACCGCCGTTATACCTTGCTTCCCTTATGCCAGGCAGGATAAGAAAGATAAGAGCAGAGCACCCATATCTGCTAAGCTAGTGGCTAACATGCTCTCAGTGGCTGGGGCAGATCATATCATCACTATGGACCTACATGCTTCTCAAATTCAAGGCTTTTTCGATATTCCTGTGGATAATTTGTTTGCTGAACCGGCCGTATTGAAATGGATAAAAGAGAATATATCCGAGTGGAGGAGTAGTATTGTTGTATCACCCGATGCGGGAGGTGCGAAAAGAGTTACATCCATAGCTGATAGACTCAATGTGGAATTTGCCCTTATTCACAAAGAGAGGAAGAAGGCGAATGAAGTAGCTTCCATGGTGCTTGTAGGAGATGTCAAAGACAGGGTAGCCATATTGGTTGACGATATGGCTGATACGTGCGGGACCATATGCCACGCTGCTGAGAAACTTTTAGAGGCTGGAGCTACAAAAGTGTATGCCATATTAACCCATGGTATATTCTCTGGTCCAGCTATATCACGTATCAACAGTGCTTGCTTTGAAGCTGTCGTAGTAACTAACACCATTCCTCAGGATATTCACATGAAGAATTGCCCAAAGATTCAGTGTATCGATGTCTCTATGATGTTTGCAGAGGCTGTGAGACGGACTCACAATGGAGAGTCTGTCTCATATCTCTTTTCTAATGTTCCATATTGATACACAAATCAATCCCTGGTTTTAGATCCATTCACTTAGCATAAATAGTTATAATTCACCTCACGTTTAGGAAGGCAATATGATATCCTATATCAAATGTATGTTTGAGGGAAACTATGCATTTTGTTGAATTGAGTTATTATGACCCAGTATACAACAAGTAAATTCTCTGATCAAGTATTAGCAAGTAAATTCTCTGATCAATTATCATAAATTCATTTCATATTATATTTGAGTTAAAAATTATTGAACTACACATTTTAGTGCTTAAAAATTACATGACATTGCTTTTAGGGCTTGTTTACAAAATTTCATGCTTTATTTAGGATATTTCTATTTGTAGATTTTGCATTATTACTGATTAAAAGCATAAATCCTTATTTTATGCTTTGTTGTGTTTATAACAAGTAACACGTCACTATACCTGATATAACTAATCGAGTAGCAGTTGCTTCACATTAATAACTAAAGACAATAGTACTATAGTCCCTCATTATGCCTTTTGCTGATGACAAATTCATATTGGAAACTTCATGAACTTTCATAGACTCAATAGATGTAAAAATAATCTATAATTTTGTCAGTGAAGTCAATATTTGCTTATTAAGATTGCTATCATTATTTTTAAATAAAAGCTTACAGCAATGACCAAGGGCAGAAGCGAACTCAAAATCATTATTATTTGATTTTAGTTAACATGCGAGAAGTTATAAATATATTAAGTAATGTTGAAAAAACTTCAAATTAATATTCTCTTCATAATGATATATCAAGGGTACTATGTTTTTTTTAAACTCTCCGCTAACCACCCATTTTCGAGTGACTTGAGGGGTATGTTGTGGATTTATTGTCTGAAACTTTCAGCAAACAAACAGTAATTTTGTATTAACAAACATGTTGTTAAAAGCAAATATATTTTTATGTTGAAAAAACTTATTAATATAATATTTTGATGAAGCATAGTTTCCCTCAAATATACTGCATTATTATACTTGATACCTTGTAATAGAAAGTAGTTTATTATGAAATATTGTATGATTAATTGTAAAGTTTTTTATGTTTCACATTTTCTAGAAGATTATAGTGGACAATCCATCTACACCATTACGGCATCTTCCATAAGCGGAGTAACCGGTAGACAAACTGGATGTTATCTACCTTTCCGTGCCAATAAAAATAACAAGACATTCAGAATGGGTGAAATACATGCTCATTGCAGAATCAAATAATATCTTACATGCCTTATACATGATGTTTTACAAATACATGCCTATTATAAGTAACTCAAAAATTTGCAGACATGAGTGGGAGATGTGGACAGACCAAATTGTCAAACTACTTATTTTCATTGACAATAGAACTAAAATTGCTATGAAATAATATTCATTAATTATTATTTAATTTTGATGAGATAAATTTCTTGCCATTAAATTGAAATAAAAATTCTTGGTTGACTGTTTCACTTTTCCATTATCATTGAAGACAAATATTGAAATTTGTTTTAATATGTTTAATTTTTTATTGATGTTTGTCGGGAGTTGCCAAGTCAAATGAAATTGTCACGATTACCTATTAATTGTTTAAAATTCGATTAATTGTTTGAAATTTGATTATTTTTTGAAATTCGATTACTAATTATTTGAAATTCGATTATTAATTGTTTGAAATTTGATTATTAATTGTTTGAAATTTGGGTAAAAATAATTATTGAATGATGGCAACACCAATGATTAAATTGATTGTTTTGGCGATAAATGAAATGAAATTAAAAATAGAAACAAATGAAATATGCCTAAGTATATCTTGTGAAAGGGGCAAGAAATAATTAAATTAAATTTAAGTTTATAAATGATAAACTCCCTATTTTCTCATATCTGTATGTGTACTATATATATTTTTTCTAACATCTTCCTGAGATTTTTTTATAATAGGTATTACTGATACTCCTTTTTTGAGAATTTCACATCCATCTTATTTTTGTTTGCCTTTGTATTGATACAATTTGTTCACTAATGCCGATCCTAGTTGAATAGAAGTTGTATGAGCTTCACATTGCATATCAGAATTTTATGTTATTTGAAATTATATATTACATTTCATTGACACAATATTATTATTTTGAATAAAGCATCATATGATTAAATATCTGTGTATCAGGGGGAAACTACGCTATGCCAGTTTTGGACAAAGCGACTTATGAATGTAGAGTTAACATCCTCATTCTGTTATTTTTGATGGCGTATTAATTTATTTTGAATATTCATTTAATTCATTCATCGCCCTCAACGTTCCTCTCGGGAACACAGGGCAGAAACTATCTCCTCTATTCAGAGCGTCTCTGAGCCGATTGCGTCACCTCTTTCCACGACATTCCCTGCACTCTGATGTCGTTGTCATAGGAACGGTGTATTGTGAAAGAGGGACGCCCGGGCCGATGGAACCCTTGCAGACAGAAGAACAGTGTTTTTTTTTAAATACCTACATAAAATTCTGTGGTATCTATATATATAATAATTGACATATTTTTTTTATATAGCAAAACAAAATAATTTAAATTTATTAAATTTCAATTTGTGTAAAAAAAATTTGTTAACATAGACAATTTGTATGTTTATTATATGCAAAAAATTTATAATAATAGCCCACAATCATATTTGACCATATATTCGTGTTAAGAAACATGTGAAGAGAAAATTTATGTATAAATTTTGACAAACCTTTGAATGGCCATTTTGAAAAATGACATTCTCATGAGATAGTGTAGTTTTACTCTGAGATACAAATAAATTTGCTGCTATGTATGCTTGTTTTAGTGTTAAGATAACGATGTGACCTTTTGTCCAGTTGCATTATATTATTATTAATATAACGTTATTGGTTATGAAATTGTTATATTATTTCAGCAATATCGGCTTAACTAAAGCATAAACAACTACATGTTATGCGGATAGTGTTATGCGACAATGTAACAAGCAATGCTAATCATAAACGCATATAATAAATGTATCTAGATCATAGGTTCACGATTTAATTTCGACCACTATCCATTTAGAAATATTTTTTATAAAAGTTCTTCACGAACACTAGTAACATTTGCGCACAAACTATCCTGTCATAAACATGTCAACAAATTCACATGTAAAACAACAAACTATATCTTTCCATTAGTTCACACATTGAATATTATAAATGCATCTTAGTAGCAGCAGGCTTCTGTGTAACATGTCTAATTGTCTCAATGTTAGCTTTCTAATAGATCTGTTTGGCATTCCGTTCTCTGTGCCTACCCCACTTAGGATACGGCGTGAGGGTATAGATAGATATATAGATTTCTGATACTTCATAAATAAAATTAATCATATGTTATGTTATATTATTTGTGGTGTATTAAGTGAGTATACCAATTTGCGTTCAGCCGTTTTCGTGAACCCCAGTTCCCGTCATCGAGTGCTAATCTTATAGTACTGAGGTCTGAGTCAAAACACATTTTAGCGTTATGTTTTTGTAATGCAATCGTTCGAATATAGACGATGTTGCACCAAAGTGACAATTTTCGTAACTATTGTGTATTTTAGCTATGAAAATTGACATTTCTCGCAACGTCATCTATATTGGAACAATAACGACACGAAAACATAATTCTGAATTGTGTTTTGACTTTGGGCCCAGGTGATTTGAACTTGTAGTCCATGAAACCGGTTTGTGTAAATTAATGTAATCACGTAACACAAGACAAATTAACTTTTAATACATTTTATTGACTAACAATTTCAAATTTATATTATGATATATGGCTATTGATTAATCAAAACGGTTTATTAGAAAAGCTTTTTTAACAAAAAGTCATAGTATGAAGTTACTGAAAAGTCACCGTATGGCTCAGAAAACAATGAGAGTGTTAATCTCATCTGGGAAACTGTCTATAAATAGAGTGATCTTGTCTTTTCTAAGCTTTCTTTTCAAATCTATCTTATTAAATAATATGCTAAAAAATTTTACAGCTCTTGTACTAACTAATCTAATTGCAGAAACAAAACCATATCTCTTTAACTTAAATCACATATTAGATTGTGAGTAATGAAATTAGTTCTGATCGTGACAGATGTGTCGGAAATAACTGTGCAATTGAAAAAAAAGCTAAATAAATTAATGTTTAACATCGCGAACCATATTTATGAGACTATGCTGAATATATGCCAATGAGGTGAATGTGTTTTCTCCAAATGTTTATTTATATACATATATAAATGTAATGTGTCATTATTTGGTGGACTTCCTAGTTGAAGATCTGATGTTTGAATATTTGAACACTATCCTCTCTTAATGTGAGGGTGTTGGGTGTTATATTTTAGGCTTATTATTATATGTCCTTTAGATATTTAAAAGATCTAATGATTATTTTGTTGCTAAATTTATTTCTAATTTGCGTTGTATTTCATAATGAAAAAAATATGATTTAATGTGGAAATTTTTCGTTTACAATTTATTGTAGTAGATATATCATTTGTTAATGTAATTTTGAATGTCTTGATAAACAAAAAAAATCAAATTTTATGTTCTATGTTTATATAGAGAAATTGCTGAGTCATTTTAATGCATGCCTTTCCATTTCATTCCAATTTATTTGACTTTAAAATTTTCATAGACAAATTAAAAATAAGTCAGCAAAATATAGTTCCTTGTTTATGTCAAACGAAATGCCAGTCAATTGGTTTCTCATCTAACCAATATATAAATATGTTTTTAGGTCCAATATTTCAATGCACCCTTCAGTTGACCCTTATTCTGATATCCGCTGTACTCATTTTATTCATAACCATCTTGAACCAATAGCAACTATTTTACAATAAAATGTAGGGGACAATTATTAGTATGAACCTAAGTGACATCTACACTGGCATTATGGGCAAATATTATTATGAAATCTTTTGTCTTACAAGTACATTGTCAATGTCCTTGTAGGTTAAGAATTTTTATTTTACAAAAAAAGTATATTTCTTATAAAAACTCACTGATGTTTTGTGTCTATTGGAAAGGCCTCGAGTCAAATATTGTTCATAGTGAAGGTAATACAGTGTTTGATTTTAAATTTATTTTAATTCTACAAAACTAATGAAATCAAGGTGTACATCGCCAAAGGGCATGCTGAGATAGTGGACCTCAGGTTATTAAACATATCTCACATCCATATAGATTAGTTATTGAGGAAATGGACAAATATTCAATTTGTTTGATACATCATTATTATCTATAAGTTACTAATTATTTTAAGTTTATTTTTCTTTATTGTAATACTAGTTTATGTAATCAAAATTCACAATCATTGCGTTGTCGTATTTTGTGAATTAAGTATATTTTTGCTTTGTTTATTTCCTAATTATATATTTATAAGTTTGAATAATCTTTTTTTGCCATAATAAAATACGTAATACGATGAATAATTGTAATATTTTTATAATAAATGTGATAAAAATGATTAATCTTATAGTAAACATGAATGTGGCGAGGCATAATCTTTGAATAAATACTATTTTACAACACATTATATGCTATTGTTGTTATTACGTTATATGTCATAATAAAAGACCTTATACGCAAATGGATATTTTGATAAACCTTTTTATTTTCACATATTTTAACAACAACTTGTTTACTGATGCAGCATTGTTGTTTGTTAATATTGGAAACTATAATACACACAGTTTATTTCTATACTAGTATACCTATATATAGATATAATACAATGTAAATAAGTCACCGATATCACCGGTGCGACGTTGGCGGGCGAAGGGTTAAGCAACATTTGTATAATAATAAAATTGTAATACATAATCATACAAGAGAATTGGAAAACTTGGGTTGTTTGAAATGTGTCACACCTTTGCCATAAACTCAACCTACCTGACTATGGCATCACAGCAAATCCTACAAGTGGGGTAGCCTGTAACATGCATGTTATCCTATAAAAGATAAGACATTCAAGATGGAAGGCATATCTTGTCGCTGAATTGAACATATCAAATGTCTTGTTAGTGACATTTTATGAATACCTGCCTTTTACAGGTTACTCAAAAAATTGTATAGAAAAGAGCGGAACATTTATTCTTTTAGACTTCACAAACTTTGTATTGATTGTATTAATGTAAATGTCCTTTTGTTAAAAACTATTGTAAACAGTGTTCAATCAAAAATAAATATTGCGAATGCTGATAATAAAAAAATTATAGTGTATTAAATTAATATTCAAAACTGTAACTTTTTAATTTGTCTCTTAGGTACAGCTTTGTCAAATGCGAATTTTACTACTTTAAGTGCATTTTCATATTGTATATATGTCAACAGCAAGAAATCACTAAATAGTATGTCATGGTTACAAACATTAATGGGTTAATCAATTTTTGCCATGTTTTGTCTTTGCTACGCTTTTGACAATTCAATAATTATAATATCCAAAACAAAAAATGCTGTACTAAAATAGTATAAAAACTAGTATGGTTTATATGTCGCTGCCAGATAGTTTATTTTACACTGTTAACTGAAGGATATATATATATATATATAATAATCTTTATTGCACAAAATTTGTATACAAAGAATAAAAAAAAAAACATGACAACATTACCACTGAACACATAATTTTGTGCAATGGGCGAGTTTATCGCTGAAGCACAATATCTTCCAACTAACCCATATACATATATCATCATCATCATCGCCCTCAACGCTCCTCTCAGGAGCACAGGGCAGAAACCAGCCTCCTCCATTCAGAGCGTCTCTGTGCCAAATGCGTCACCTCTTTCCACAACATTCCCTGCGCGCTGATATAGTTGTCATAGGAACGGTGTATTGTGAAAGAGGGATGCCCGGGCCGACAGAACCCCTGCGGACGGAAGAACAGTGCTCTTTTTGGCCAACTATCATTAGGCATTCTCAAAACATGTCCCGTCCAGGACCATCGTCTCTCCTGTATTACGGAGATTACAGGTCTCTGTTGGGTGCGCCGGCGCACAGCATCATTTGTAACATGTTCATACCATTTGACATCCCAAAAAATATATATATAATGAGTTACAATCCATTGGATTGGTCTGCAACGAGTTTGGATTTTCTTCTCCATTCTTCCCTATTCTCAGCCAGTCTTTTCAGCTCTACGTATGAGCCACAGTTCATGTCCCTCTTCAGTTGGTCCATATACGCATCTCTTGACAGTCGGCCTCTGCCGTTTGTGCCCTTGGTCTTATGTGTAGTCCTGGGTGCCTGATGTTGTGGCCAATCCAGTTGGCTCGTTGTTAGCTGATTCTCTTAAGAAATTGCCTTTTTTCGCCTACCCTGGTTACTGAAGGCTAACGCTGAAATATTTTGATGTAGAACTTAGTTAAGTGCTGTCGTTCAATTGAATGATTGACAGAAGTCTAGCTGTATTTAATATACTTTTATCAATGCTAGAGCCACAGTGTCAAATAAAGAAACTAAATTTTAACAATCGGGCTAGCTTCAATCAGGGAGAATGTTGAACATTTGACACATAATTGTGATTCAATGAAACAGTTAGTCACTCAATTAAATGCCAGCATTTATTTAGCCGCTCAGCCACTAAGTTACACAGTGAGCTAAAAGCTTGTGTCATGAAAGGGGAGTATGCCGACTCTTGGGTTCGACCCGCTTATCTCTCGTGCATGAGGCTGAGGCTCTACCTCCAGGCTACTGATGAACTCTAAAATTGACTGGCCAATCTTACTATCGGGCAGTGACATATACACAGTGCTGTGATAATGATATGATTTATATTGTGTTTTACTATATTTTAATGTGGATAAACCCATTAAATTTAAAAATATTACGATAACCAAAAGACGTTATTTTTTTGCAATGATTCTCAAATTGGTCTGTGTCCAATTGTGGATGGCAAGGGGGCTATGACATTGTGAATAATAATTGGGAGGTCCAATAATGTAAAAATGGGAGTTGACGAGAACAGATTTTATTGTTGGCAATATTTATTCTAACTTATTGAGAAAATTTTCCAGGTCTAACATACACTAGATATGTAAAAATTTTGCCTCTCCATTGACAAATTTTGGAGACCCAATATACAGACTGATAAAACGGCATATCAATCCAACAGCATTACAAATGATTCAGTCTTCCTAGCACAAAATATCTCAGGCTCAATTTAGAGTGAATGGTTCAACCTACAGGCAGAGAAATCTACACAAAACCAAAAAAATTTCAAGAGGTTCCAGGAACCAAAAAGTTTGGCATTTCCTTCTGTCCTATCACAGCATCTGCCACAAGTGGGGGTAGCTAGCAGACTGAGTGCAAGTCATAAATATGCAGATTGTCCTTTATGTGACAGTAAAAGCTAAGGCATTCATTGCCGAATTGTAGATTTTAATTGTCTTGGTGAGGTTTTTTGACACACTAAAACTTACAAAAATACTGGGAGGCCTAATTTTTACTGGCGACTCTGTGAGAAGTTTAAGAACCTTTGTTTTTATAAATTATATTTACATAGTGGTTTGATAAAGACACGGATGTGAGATGAATGTTTTGACTAAGATAAAATAAATTAATCAAAATGGTATAAATAAAATATTAACTGAGTGTCGAAAAATGAACACAGAATCTTTAGAATAGAATGAATCTCCCACTTTTTTTATAGGAGTTTCCAATTTTCTGTAAGGCAGATATTCAATTCTTTAAATACTATAAGCTGAAGCGCATATAATATTTATAGAATTTCAAAATTGGTTTAGTAAAAAATAGTGTTTTCTTCTAGTGAAGATATATATCGATGGATATTTTTCTATAGATCAATCGTAATAATGACCTAAATTATAAAATAGCGTATTTCTCAATTAAAATCAGTGATAGATAATCTACTATTGTGTCAAAACAATAAAACAGGTGTTTTATTCTACTAAAGATTTTATTTTGTGAGAGAGACGTCTTTCGTCTTATGAGGACATTGTCAATCATTGTCAAATGAGGATTGACAATGTCCTCATAAGACGAAAGACGTCTCTCTCACAAAATAAAATCTTTAGTAGAATAAAACACCTGTTTTATTGTTTCGATATGGAATTCTACTACCTAAACACCGACACAGTGAATACTATTGTGTCATTGACGGACTACTTCAAAGAGCATTGTTAGCAAAATATTGAGACGTTATGAAGTTATTTAGCAAAGTATTCTTTTCTACATGTAATCCAACATTCTGATTATCACCACATTATGTTGGCATCTTTACACTATCATTAATTCAACTAATTTGATTGCAAATAGTTTGAAAAAATGGCACATGGCCAACATATCTCTAATCAAGCAAAAACTACTCTATGTTAATTTTTGGATAAATTTTGTGATATTCACAGATATAAAAACTCTCCAGGTAGAACAATGTTAATTCTGTTTTATCGTTGTTGCATATTCAAAAAGAGACATGTGCTCACATTTTTATTTAGACATCCTCTTTTGAAACTGTTCATTAAGGCATTAAAATTGTAGTTTGGACTTTTTATTGGCATGTGATATTATTCTTTAAGTATTGAATTTTACTATTTGATACTAAGAATCACTTTATAAAATGGTTATGATGTCATTATGAGCAGTTTATTCTAGAAATGTCAAAACATTTATGAATTCACATGTCCCTTTTTGAATATGCAACGACGTTATATTATTTGCATTTACAGAAATATCCAGTAAGCGTAATAATTTTTACTAGTGAATTTATGTTAATTATTAGATGAGATAACATAGACAACACTTTGGCCTGTGAATGACAAGATCCCAAATTAGATTTCTGGCAAGGGCAAAATGAGTACCTAATTACCTTTTTCAAATTTTCTTGGTTGCACATGTTACATGTGTTTGATGCATTGTTTATATGCAGGTATATGATTGCATTAATATCCATAATATAGAATTTAAATCTTAATTTGGCAGTAGCTTGATCTGAGTGAATTGTCTATATATGTGTTATATGTTAATCACATTGGAATCAACTAAACTGCAAAAGGCCATTTCTTGACATAGTCCAGTTTCCCTCCTACACACAAACATTATCTTCACGTTAGATCAAAAAGATTGAAAATATATGTATGAATGAATTGTGATCTAATTTTCGAAATGCATGTGAAAAATTAACATGTATTCTATGGTTGAAAGATCATATGATTTTCTGCAGGAAATAATTTGAGGTGAAAGTTTTACATTACATTTCACTTTTCCACGAGTCCAAAATAGATATTCTGGTGATAAGCCAAGTCGCGAACCATAAGCAAAGAAACGCATGAGCCAAGTCTCCGCACGACTGCATGCAGTGAAATGAGGTGAAAATTTCACCCCACGACTGCATGCAGTGAAATGAGGTGAAAATTTTACCTCACATATATTTTGTTATTTGTGTCTCTTTCTTATCTTTGTAAGCTTAGAGAAGGAATCTTTATCTATTTAATCACAGCATACATGAGGTAGCTAGGATACTTACAGCTAGAGTTGGTCGTTATAACGAGGAACGCGTGATATATTAAATTATTTCTACGGAGCATGGTAGCAGAATATCGATATATCACGTCACACTATTATCGAGTGATTTCTGACGACGACCCGCTACTTCGTTCCGAACGACGTGAATAATTATCACAGATATCAAATTTTCTATGGAAAATCATTTAGGTATTAATAATAGTGTTACTTATCACGCCGCCATACATTTTACTATGGACGACCGTTTAGGTATTCCCGATGACGTTACAAATCACGCGGTGATACAATTTAGTATGAAAAATAATATTTAGGTATTATTTGAAAAGGAACGCGTTCTTTTTTTCGCCTCAAAACGGTACTACTACGGACATCTGTTGATTGACACAAAAGTATTATGAGTTCGACATACGGGTAGATAATTATTTATAACCCTTTTATAACCTGAGTGGTCAAAGGACTATCTCCACATGATTATACATGTTTATTTTTCATTAAATTAAATTAAAAACTTTTAATCCAATTAATAAAGTAAAAATCTTTGACTAATTTTGAATACTTTTTTTTCGAATTTGCCTTTTTTATTTGCGCGTTTAATCTTGCGTATGTTATTATTGTTAGCCGCCTGATTTTTTTTTTTTTTCTTTTTTTTTTATGGGGGGGGGTGATAACGGTAGCTTTTCTAATAACAGAATATAAATAAATAACAGTTGCTTACGTTCCATTATTTTCAAAGAGCCGTTATTCCCAACTCTACTTACAGCATGTTGTCCTTTGGGTGGCAATAAGAATCAAAACATTCATGATGGGTGGCATACCTCATTGCTAAATCGAATATATATTCAGTGTCTTATAAATGATGTTTTATCTACGTTTTACAGGGCACTCAAAAACTTATAGAAATGACTGAGAGACCTATTCTTTGCCGCCGTAGACCCAACAAAATACTTTAAGAAAAGAGACAATAATAATATTGTCCTTTCAGTTAGATTGTACCACCCATATACCACATATTATTTAGTTTGCATCAATTCATTCTTCTAATGGTCTCTTACGACTTACCTCCAAATTCTGTTACCTCTAGATATTGTTGTACATAAGAGAGTATAAGTACTGAAGTTCTCCTATTGTATTGATCACTGACAACTCAATTAGCTTAAGTAAAACAAGAGGCTGGCTCCTGTTCTGTATTCCTAGAGGGAGTGTTGAAGGGCTGTTGAACTGTGTTAAGTTGGTAAACAATGACATCAAAGTGTAATGTTGTAGGAATAGACAACGCAATCAGCAAAGGGACTTAAATTCTAAATGAAAGATATTAATTTTACCATGCGATTTTGAGAAGGGTGTTGAATGGCAGTTAGATAAATGAATTATTAATTATTGTACTGTTTTTATTTACAAATAGGAAAGTATACATGTACAATAGTATTAGGTTTATAAAAATATAACAATCTTAATAAGATATTATTGTGTGTTTTTATATTTTATTATTTATTAAATTACTTACTGACAAAACTCAAACATTGACAGACTAATTCTATAGGTACATCGGATGAAAACTATGCTACATGAAAGTTTGGCATCAAAGTGATTTATGAACATAGTATTGTAATACTCGTGTTGCTTTTTTTGATGGCTTATTATACTATGTTGAAAATGCATGACATATTGTAATATTCATAGATAAAAAAAAATTACATCAAAATCTGTAATAGAACACCCTTTTTACTTATTATATTTAATAGTAATTACCAACTTTGTATTTGCTAGTGATTTTATGCTAGGAAATGTCTGAGAAGTAAATGTAATTTTGTTGAATAAATTTTGAATGATTACTATACTTACTGAAAAAAAATTGTTTTATGTTTATCTAGGCTCACTCCGATACATAGAATTGTGAATAACAATAAGATATCATACAAATACTTACATAATACTGTCTTTTATAAAAATGTTTTATTGACTAAACCTATTCTCACTATAAAGTTTGTTTTTAACCCCAACTTTAAAGAAAAATAGTTAAACCACTTTGGGTCATTTTGATCTAGTTCATTTTCATTTTGATCTATGTTGGTCATATTCATGAGCAAGTGTTGATCTATATCTTATTTATTTATATGGTAGGCTGACTGAGCGCAAGATGTAAGTACCCAAAAAACACTTGAGAAACTTTCATTGAGTTATTTTTATATCGCAATAATAGCAGTGCCTATGCAGTAAATACAATGCAGAAAGCGTGAGAATAATTGTTTGTGAAATAATAAAGCATTGATGTCACTGGAATAAATCAAAAATTGTGTTTTTGGCGAAAACTGATTTTAAATTTGTGTATGTAATGTGATTGGTTTTAACAATCTATTTATTATTAAAGTCGCTTTAGTAGCTTTTAAAGATGTGAGGCATAAATTATTTCTCAAAAAAGATTTGAATCATTGTTATTGCTTAAATATAAACCGTATGATAATCTTTAGACACTATTAAAAAGAAGATATATTAAGATATTAAAATCCTTATTTAGGCTCTTCCTAATTATTTTATATTATTATCAAGAAGATGTAAACCATGAACATATGTTTTAAATATCGTAAAACAATTACAGGTATATTTACAAATATAAAAATAAATATATATTTACAAATAAGGAATAACTGCTATTCCAACAATCAGGCTTAACTAAGTAATAGTTTTATGCCTGACTAAAATTATTCCACATAAATATCAAATAATATTCCTTAGGAATATCAAAATTTTAAATTTTGATATAATATTAGGTTGGTGCACCTAAGAAAAAAATGTTTTGAAGCAAGATCTTGATTAAACCAGGGATAACAGATAGTTTTGTAAATTAGATTTCTCATTCGGTAAAAAATCTCTTTAGACATAGTTAGTTACACAAATCTGAATTTGAATTTCATTTATGACTATGACTAATATAGTTTTGTGAGTTACAATATTGTTAAATCAAAGGTTAGTATCATTACTGGTTTGTTGTTTCAACAGTTGTCTGTAAGTTCCGTTTAAAGAGTAGAGCATATGTTTCCATCTTGGCAGATTAAGTGATTCCCTCAACTTGATTCTCACATCTTTATACTCCTTCCACTCTTGACGATCCTTTGGATTGCGTGGTCCCCATTTTGGTGATGGGTTTATACACTTCTTCAAAGTCTGCAAAAAATATTAAGTAATATAAGTTTTAACATTGGAAGAAGACACAGGGCCCTCTGTGACCCTTAGTAATGACGAGGTAACTTCAGACATTAAAAGATTAAAAAATAGAAAATCCCCTGGCATTGATGGGATCCCCAACGAGTTGATCAAATATGGGGGCGGAAAGGTAGCTACAATGTTGGGAAAACTGTTTAACAAAATATTAGAAGAAGCTGTGGTACCCGAAGAATGGAAATTAAGCATAACTATCCCAATCTTTAAAAAAGGTGCAAAAACAAACCCGGAAAACTATAGAGGAATATCTCTTTTGAGTGCTACTCAAAAATTATTTACTAGCCTACTAAGGATGAAACCAGAAGCAAACATACAAAATAGAGACGAACAACAAGGATTTAAAAGGAATCGTTCTACAACTGATGCAATATTTGTAGTGATACAATTAAAGGAAAAATCTATAGAATACAATAAACCGGCCTACATGTGTTTCGTTGACCTTACTAAAGCCTTCGATTGAGTCCTTCTGAAGGATGTTATGGACATTCTGAAAGAGAAAAAACCACCAAATCCCATCATTAAAGCAATCAGGAATTCAAATCAAAACAATAGAATGCGCATAAGAGTGGGAAATGATCTCTCGAAAGAAATCTCAGCCGCAGTCGGCATCAGACAAGGAGACAGCTTGAGCCCTTTTTTGTTCAATATTATTATGGACAAGATAATTGAAGATGTCAAATCATTGAGGTTGGGATACACCATAGGGGACAAAAACATTGACATCATATGCTACGCAGACGACGCTGTCCTAATTGCTAATTTCTAAGATGATCTTCAGAGAATGTTGTACATATTCCATTTATTCTCTCAAAGATTCAACATGAAAATCTCAGTAGACAAAACAAAGAGCATGGTCACTTCGAGGCATCCAGTGCGATGCAAACTTACAACTGACAATAAAGTCATAGAGCAAGTGATGCGATTTAAGTATCTGGGTGTCGAGATCTCCAGCAGCAATAACCTCTTTGACGATGTAAGAGAACAAGCAAACAAGGCTGCCGTCGTGGCTGGGTGCTTGAAGAGTGCTGTATGGAGAAACAAAGACATGCTGAGAGAGAGCAAATTAAGGATCTATAAGACCGATCATGACATATGGCATAGAGTCAAGATCCGACACCGCCAGAACAAAAAGCCTTCTTAGAACCACCGAAATGAAAACTCTACGACCCATCGCAGGTGTAACTCTTCGTGACAGAATAAGAAATTCAGAAATAAGAAGAATCTGTAATGTCGAAGATGTTGTGCGATGGGGCAGAACAAGAAGACGTTTCTGGAGAGATCATGTGGGGAGGGCAAGCTCACATCGAGTGGTCAGAATAGCAGCAGATGAACGCATGACAGGAAACAGACCTTCAGGAAGACCACCTAAACGGTGGAGGGACAGTTGGACATCCACCTCCCAGGAGCAGGCTCCGAGAATCACAGGACATAGTCCTAAGTGAAGCAAAAGAAGAAGATAAGTTTTTTTTTTTTTTTTTTTTTTTTTTTTTATTAAAGATATATCTGGGTTTTGTTATAAACCCAAATACAACCTTATACACCTTCCACAGTAAGCTAAAAGCTTGTGTCGTGAAAGGGGAGTTTTCCGGCACCTGGGATCGAACCGCCGACCCCTTGTTCAAGAGGCCGAGACTCTACCTCCAGGCTACCGACGAACTGTTAGTATATATATATATATATTGCAATTATCAAAATTTTATTTCCAGTGTTACTTATTAAAGATCTTTTATCAGACAGTTCAACGCAATACTTACTGCAACGACTTGACTGTGTTGCACAAATATTTTTTTTATGAACTTGTCCAACTCGCACCGTCCATTTACTATTTGATTAACTTGGTGTGGAGTGAGATAACATAAAAATGCTATGCACAATAACGTGATGGTATGAATATTAAATAGTGTTGATTTATCATACCTCTTTAGCTGAGCCTTCTTTGTTTTTAAAGTAGCATACTGTGGCCCATATTGGAATTTGAAGCATTCCAAAACCAAACGCAGCCCATCCGGCACCTAAAAACACAATTATATAAATAACAAAAATTCTTCCGCATAGCTTTCTCCCTTTAACTTTCCCTTTGATACACAGGGAGGAAAGAAGTTTCATCTATTCATATGTATTTAAGATCAACAAAGTTACCTTTTTCCACAATGCAACACTTTATAAGACAAATAACAGGGGAAACTGACGACTTTTATGAAACCAGCATTGTCTGAGTATGTTCTTGGACAATAAACTCTTACGTATCTTATTTATTAACAATGAAAATACTCAATAATATAACGAGAAATTATACATGAAAAAATCCTGGCTTTGCTAAGCCAGCACCATCTATCATAAAAATATCAAAGTTTTTAAATGATCACAGCTTTAGTTGATTGAAAACATCTTATTTTTATTGTAGGTTAAAGAAAAGCAGTAACTTTGTGGTAATATGGCAAAGTTGATATATCCTAAAAAGCAAACTTTACAGGAGCACATTTCAAACACTTTTTAGTGCAATAATAAATTTAGGTTTCAAAAGACACATCTAGTGAAAAATCTGATATTTATGTAAATCAGACATATCAACTTTTGATATATTACTATAAAAGAAAAACGTCTTGTCAGTATATGTTTTATACACAATGATGATGATTCTGGAAGATTTTGTTTTGGCGCCGCTTAACGCCCTAGACGTCTCAAGGGCGCCGGTGGAGAGTGCAGTTTTCAAGTGGCTTCTGAAGCTATAGTAATAGTCTGATTGTCTCTCAATGGCACCGGTAGGTGATTCCACGTAACCGGCCCAATAATGCCAAAAGCCCTCTCATAGAAGTTAGATGACCTATTGTACTGAATAAAAACCTTCAACTACAACTCACAATATCCGCACTAAAACAAAGGCTTATTTTCGGCTATTATATTATATATAACTCGGTTATTTTCAAAACAACAAAACATTCTTTCCTCTTTTTCACATCACTTGCATAGTTCATACTCAAAACTGTCACCTATCACCTCAGATAAAACATCTCTTTTCTTCTTGTGCAGATAGATTTTATGATAGATAGCATAAAAATTACCTTGCGCACTAGAGGGTAACAAATATTCTCCATATGACACTTGCTTGAATGAGGCAAAAGCGTAAATGAAGACGAAAATCATAAGAGCCGGAGTGATCAAAGCCCAGCACCATCTCCAATACACACTGACACGTACTTTAGTCATAAACTCAGCATCTTCACAGAAATTCTCCAAACCTGCAATATGAATTATTAACTACCTTAGTCCTTTCTCCCTTTTTTAATTTTTTGGCATTATACATACAAGTATGTACATATTACAATTTTATTATACAATGGTATAAAGCACAAAAGACACGTGTCCACTATTTAGGTAAAATAAGTTAATATATGTACAAGATCGGTTGCAACGTCGTCTATGTCCTGATTACATAATTTATTTATTTATTTAATTTAATAAAGTTTCATATAAATATTTTTTTACAAAACTTAAACAATTATATCATTATCGAAATATTTAACAAAAACCAGATGCCAAACATTCTTAAATTATCATTTTCGGTGCACAGATGTAACATGTCACATAAGATATTTGAGAATGGGAGCCGGATAATTTACCGACAACAATTTGCCGACGGACAATTCACCGACAACAATTCACCGAGAGGACAAATTACCGAGAGGATAATTCACCGACAGGATAATTCATCGACGTACATTTCACCGACAGACAATTTGCCGACAAATACAAAACAATATAATCACGTTTTGTAATGTTGTATTTTATTGTTTATGTATTTGTGTAACAACATATTTAAACACCCACTACAATAAACAATCTGTCTTTTTTTAAAAAAAGAACTTCCGACCACGCCAGAATTATATTATTCGTATTTGTCGGCAAATTGTCTGTCGGTGAAATGTACGTCGATGAATTATCCTGTCGGTGAATTATCCTCTCGGTAATTTGTCCTCTCGGTGAATTGTTGTCGGTAAATTGTCCGTCGGCAAATTGTTGTCGGTGAATTTTCCTAGACCCTTGAGAATATATTTATATTGACATAATTGATTCTTAAAAAGCACATGTTTACCAAGGACATCTTCAGAATAAATTTAAAATTAGTTAATTAATTGAAAATCTCAAACTTTCAAAACCTGTTTTCTCTAAACTGTCAAATGTGGGCATGTGTCTTATGTGCTTTAAACCATCGTTTGAAAGTTTAAAATTTAATAAATTTTTAACTTTCAAAGGTTGTGTGTTTTTATTTATGTACCTTTTCATTCTTTTTCAAGAATTTTTTGTAAAAAAGAACGTTTATATGAAATACAATCAACAAACAGAGGGCAAATTCATCACAAAGGCTACCAACAAACTTTAATTTTTCTTTAACTTTATATAGGTTTAGATACTTATTAGTGTAAATTCAGTATTATGCAATAAACTCTTAGGCGGAAATTTTCAATTCGCAATAAATCCACCTTGGTGCAATATGTTTTTGTACAACTTTTTTTATTTATTTATTTACAAACATTATTATCTGCATTAAGTTTTTTCAACATCTAAATTACAGTTACTACTTGTCACATATTGTTTGTTAACTCAATATTGCTATCAAAGATGATTGTGGGTAATTATTACTATTGGCTATATTATGATTGTAACCTTTTTTGAAATGCAAGTGATATCAAGTTGAATTAAGTAGCATTCAGACTGTTTCACTTTGGATATCATCCATTTGATTTGATCTTGGTTTGGAGGGTCAAAGCTGTTCATCCAATGTGAACAAGTCTATTCATACTAACTTGTTCATCCTACACCATTTCAGCTAATTAAAACATTGTTTGGTGTAAAAATAATAGCAATACACTAAATGTGTTTTTGACATAGATAAATACATGCCATTAGAAAGTGCATAACAAGGACTATAACATTTTTATGTTCATACATTAAATTAACCGAAAATCCTTTTCGGTTAATTTAATGTATGAACAATGTATGAAAGAATTAAAAAAAAAAAGTTTTCTTCTATCTGTTATGGAAGAACACAGAAACTAGCAACGTACCGTAAAACCAGAATATTCCAGCTATTTCTGCTATGGCGGTACCTAACAAGAGAAAGGTGCCTGGAAATTCATCCACCAGAGTTAAAATCTGTTGCCCACCCTAGAAATAAGATAAAGTTGTCTATAAATATTAAAATTCAAATAATTACTCAAAAACATATATATAATACTTCAAATACATACACACATTAAATACAATTACGTGATTTATTTATACTTTTAACCCTCAAAGTTAAGCAGCTCTCATAGGAAACAAATAATGTTCATTAATATACATACATATTACTTTTGCATTGTTAGTCGTCTGATGTGGTATTCATTGCCAGATGAATTCAGTTCTGGGCTAAAAACATCATGGCTATTCTAACATTTGAGCATAGATGGTGCTTTAGACCCTACTAGCTTACTTTTTAACTGTCGCTATCCAAACTTTGTGATCAACAAAAAAAAAATGAAATCAACAATAATATATTACAGGTGTAACATAGATGAGTCCAATCAAGAATCCACAGCTACAGGCGATGAGAGCCAATTGCCAAAACTTCCACTTGGTGAATCTGTCAGCCAAAGTTGTCACAATGGTGCTGTGGAGGGCCACAGCACTTCCCAATCCCAAGACAAACAACATCAGGAAGAACAATACGGCAAACAGCTGGAAATCATAAGGTACGATTCTATACTATGTGTTAATTCTATGGTAGATATAAGTGATTTATGTCTATGGCGACAAATAACAGGTTGCTCATGAAAGAGAAAAATTATGTGAATGATAGTGGCATAAAAGAGATTAAAAGTCTGATCATTCGTAAACAAGTGAATGGCCTTTGAAAATAGCAAGAAAATAGAATAGATGAAAAGTAAACAGGATACGGAAGGTTGAATAACAAGAAATGGTAACAAGGTGTTTAAGACGATGCAAGTATGGTATAGATATGGCAAAAAAAAGTCATGTTCATTTAGTTGTGAATAAACGCCAGACAACAGACTATAAAAATTATCTATGAGGATTTATTATAAGCATAATTATGTTAAGTTGTCATCTTACTTTATTATAAAGACGAGTAAAAATTTAACAGATATTGGATCTTATTAAAATTTTAATTAAATTCGTATGGTTTTGGTTATGATAAAAATCTTAGTAAAAGTGAATAGATATATTTAATCATAGCGGTAATTCAAAATAAAAAGAAAATATTTTATTAATTGTGTCGGTGCACATGTAGCAGAATTCCATAATTTGCAAGTGTTTCTTTCTACTATAAATTATTAATCACGAAAGTGACGTTCAATCGATTGTTAGTGACCTGATAAGTGGAAAGACATCTCTCTCATGATCAATAATTTATAGCAGAAAGAAACACTTGTTTCAATTTACCTAAGAAAACATTTTGTTGTATTATTACCTGTGGAACCCAATCAAACTTGGAAATAGCATCAGGATATGAGATAAAGGCCAAACCTGCTCCACCAGTTCCAACGACATCCGCAATGTTATCAACTCCTTTCTCGTGTGCTAAATTTCCAAGGATACCAAATATGGTAAAGCCAGCAAGGAGGCTAGTGAATGTATCCAGAGTTGTTACAATCATAGCATCTCTGAAATATTTGGGACAATTTGAATTGACACTGTCTAAATTACAGTCATGCAGTATTTATGTATGAAAGGTTTAACTATCATGCTTACCTGTAGACTTTATGAGAGAACTGGTTGTAGGAAGAATACATGATGAGTGAACCAATACACACAGATAAAGAGAAGAAAGCTTGTGTCACAGCTGCATACCAAACCTGGAAAAATATGTAATATCAAACCAACATCAATATTATCAATTTTGTTAAAAATCCTCTATGGTAGGTAAAACAAGTAACGTTTGGTTTGTGGTGGCTAACTACATTTGAGTGCAAAAACTAAAGACATACTACATTAAAGGGGGTTGTACTCTTTGACCAAATTAAAGCAAAAAAATATTTCCTGCATCTCAATACAGTTTTATAATTAATCCCAGCCGTAAAAGCTTAAGATCTCATAATATGGTCTGTTTTCCTATGAAAAAATAAATTGTACCATGTTAGAGGGCAATTTTAAAGGTCGTGTCCCTTTGTGTGCTGGAGGGATGCATATTAAGTATTTCTTGAATTTGGTCAAAAAGTGCACAATGCCATTTCTGTATGGGGATTTATCGATACAGCCAGTTTAAACAATTGCGTCTTCATTACCCCCCCTCCCCCTCCTCAAAGCTCTGAGAAAGTTAATTGTAGGTATAATACCTATAAAACTATGATGTGGATAAAAATATTCTACAAATACATGCATTTAGTAATTAGGTACTAAAAGTATCTCAAAGCTGTTATCTACATACAAAAACCGTAATGATACAGAGAACCATATAATTTATTATATCAATGACCTATACTGTACGAGTATGTACCTTTGGATTATATAGTTCCTCCCATTTTGGTTCAATAAAGAAAATGATACCATTCACAGCTCCCTCTAAGGTGACAGCCCTGAAACAGATAAGGGATACAAAATGTATTATTAAACAATATTATAATAACAGAGTGTTTTCTATGTCAGAATATTACAGGGTATTCGACTCTCACCTGATCAGCAATGTGAACATAATAACATAAGGAAACAAAGCCAAGAAATAGGCAGCTTTTCCAGAACTTTTCACTCCCTTGATCATTACTAAAAAGATACAAATCCATGATGCCAGTAGACACAGTGTCAGCCTCCAATCAGGAACTCCTGTAACAGTAATTTTTATATCAACTAAGGATTCTTATCGACGCATAATATGCGTGATAAATAATTATCGGAGTATAATTATCCCACAAGTGAGGATAAATGGAAAGGTATAAGACTTACCGATTCCATCTGAAATATCCAATTTTTGACGTAAAACTTCTTTTCTGTAAAAGAAAGTAGAAATTAACAGAATAACATAAATTTGATTGTTCTTATAAAAAACGAATGGGGATTCCCAGATTTATTTGGCTTTAATTAGAAGTCAACTAATTCCTAGGTACATAAATTATAAATGACAAAAGTTGGTCTATGTCGAGTACTTTTTTCCATGGTCTTTGCCATAGATTAAATTATTCATTTCTGTAATTGAGAATTGCATGCAACACTATAATAGGTAGAATAATTTGAAATTCTTTTACAAGTAACATTGATGGAACCACCACCAGAGTAGCGCAGAGCTCTGGGGACGAAAGTTTATTTGAATTTTTACACCAAGAAAATTATTATGGCACGAAGAGGACAGTTTGCATGTTTCTTACATGCAGCTGATCTGCTGGCTACCCCACTTGTGGGATATGCCGTGATGGTATAGTAGTAGTAGTAGTAGTAGAAAATTATTGTCCGTACCAGAGTTATTAAATTATTCTCTTTACCAGAGGCGCCATAGTGGGCAGTCTAAAGGGCTGACCGGCCAAAACCAACAAACAACCGTATTTTGGCTACACAAAAGTAAAAAAAAATGGACAGGAAGCTGAGATGAAAACTTGAGATGTCAAGTATCAAATTTAATATTAATTGTGTTAAAGATTTCTTTTCGTCATTTTTATTTTGATAATATTCATTCCATCACAGCATTTCTTACAAGTGAGGTAGCCAGCGGACTAACCACTTGTAAAAAACATGCAAGAATGGATTGCATGTCTTATCGCTAAACTGAAGATGTTAAACAGCTTAAAGATAATTTTTAACGAATACCTGTCTTCACAGAAAAGTTTTGGAAACCCATTCTTGGCCAGTGACTCAACAGGGGAATTTCAACAATAAAATGAACAAAATAATTTAGAATAGATACTTACTCTAAATAAATACAAAAAATTAAACACTAAGTTACATGCATTTAAATAAGTAGAATGCAAATGTATATTAATTTTCGGTATAAATATTTTGTTCTACTTACAGTTCATAGAACATTATGATCTCCAACTAATTAAGTACCTACTTATTATATATTTAATTATTATAAGTGTGAACTCATTATGTATCCTATTTTCAATATCAATATGTAGGTATGTTAGTTCATTTGTATATAATTTATTTTTTCATTCTTTACAGTACATTGATATAATGTGCGTGGTTTGGGATCGAAAGACGGCAATTACAAAAAAAGGGTTTTATTTAAAGTATGTAGAAATTGTTTGTGTCGAGTTTTATGAAATTCAATTTTTCTAAATCATCGAATTCTATTAAATTTGTATGAAGATTAGGAAGGAAACAAAGATATACCAGATTGATAATTCAAAGAAAATATCGATTATGCGACCGATCAAATTTTGCAGCCAGTTTTAAACTAGCGTTGGTTGAGAAAGTTTGTAAGCAGTACGTTTAACAACTTTTGCATCCCTCGGCAGGTATACAGGATATAGGTACTTCAGCGTTAGTAGGAAAGAGACCATTCTCATCTTAAAGATATAAAGTGAAACAGCATAATATAATTATTGTTACTATAAATGTTGGAACACAAAAATTCTGTAAAAATGTTTCGTATGTCTATATAAGTAAAGAAATTCGAAGTTTGCACAGAAAACATTAAAAAATCAGTTAATACTACAAATGAATATGTCTGATTTTAATCCCAAGGCACTCATAAGTTTTCCTTATAATATGTGAACACCGTAATTAAGTAATACAGAGGTAAAATAATACACTCCAGAGAAGATCTCATCCTTTGGGTTTGGACAGGATTTCAGCTAGAAACATTATATAATTATTATTAAATATCTTGATTTCAAAATGTCATCAGAATTTTGGAAATGGAACATATTGTTCTGTTCTACATGGTTGTCAAAATACAACAACTTCATACTTAATAAAAATCTAAATTCTACTTTAATTTTGGCATTCCTTGGGAAAGTACCTACTTACTTATATACCTAAGTGCATCGATTTTATTTTTACTCCAGGTCATCGATGTTATTTTACAATTAACCATTGTATTTGACAATCGGTTGTTTATTAATTGAATAAGAGAGCATGCATGAGGAAATATAACACAGTAACGGAAGCGTAAAGGAGTAAGTGACTCTCAATCCTCTCTGCCAACCTCGAAAGGGAAGCGGCGTAATAGTGATGATGATGATGATGCCTATAACCTGATCGAAACCAAATAAAAGTACTCTAGTAGGTTTTAGCATTTTTAGTACAAATTTAGTGCGTTAAACATCTTTTCATAGTCCATTAACCTATTTCGGTTCACTCGTAACAAAAAGATATCTTTTTGACAGATAAAACTCGTATAGTATTAATTATTATTTTTCACCAAAAGGTTTTACAAAGAAGTATAAACATGTACCTTTTAATTAATACAAGTAGGTACTTTAAAAACGTTTGATTTGGATTAGATTTTGTAATTAAAATAGATAGAGATATCACTACTGACTTCATTGATTAGAATGCATACCTATTAATTATTGTAATATTTTAGCTCGTTCGTATAAATGTATGTGTCAATTTACATACAAATTCGCACAATTTTTTTATTTGTTTTCTTTTATTTTTAATTATGATTATTTGGGTAGGCAAAATCTTATTTTTTATGTGAATGCTTAGGATTGACTGGAAGACGTTGCTCAGCAACAAGTCCGCCTTTTGGCCTAATTTCTTTCGTTAATTGTCACGTTTTGTAATGTTAAATATTATTGTTTATGTATTTGTGTAAAATTATAACTGACAAGGAAACCAACGTTCATTCATTCATACCTTCAACTAAATGTACCTAATATGTAATAAACACGCCAGTTGTCTTTAGGTATGCCAATAAATAATAAGACATTAAGAAAAATTTTGTAAATACTTTCGTTGTTAAGTTTATGTTCGATGCTTTTGATTAGGTTTAAATAATTTATGTATTATATTGTTATTATGTAAGGAACGAGCCGACAAATCTATTTTAATGGTTTTGGCGCGACTGTATATTTGTACTCAATATTTATTTTATATGAAATAAATAAAAAATAAAATAAATCGGTCATGCAGCCAATCAAATTTTGCATCCAGTTTTAAACTGATACTGGTTGTTAGACAATACATTGCTAGTGCTTGAAGGTCATCGATGTTGGAACACTAAAAATCCGAAAAATTGTACCACGCTGAAAGTTTCGTAAGTCTATGGTTTTTCCAACTAAACCAAATTATTCCCTTAGCGCAACCAAATTTAAATTTAATTAATCACAATGCGTATAATCAAAAGATAATATATTATTGATAAATTGTATAAAAATATGATTACTCACTTGATCTAGAGTGTTATTACTTTTTGTTGTTTCAGATTATCGTATTAAAATATGTAATCTATTATAACGCGAACAATAATACCGTTGTTTTCGATAAAATAAAATACTCATCTAGGTATAACACAAAATTTATTAAAGTATTAAATGGAATAGATTTTATTTAAATGTAAATGAAACACGATACAGCGAAATTATCTATAAGTAGGTAAATCTAAGTAATAATAATAATTATTATTACGAATCTATAATACAATCCACACAATTAACACTCCAAAGGGCACAGGAACGAGTACAATTCCATAGTTCAATTAGTGGGAAAATTTCAAAAAAATGTTAATTTAATTGGTAATACACATAATCAACTCCACAAACAAATAAATACAAAAAATAATTCCCATAATACCCATATTAAATATTTAGTGATGGAAAAAAACTAATAAGTAACCTATTCGACATGCCACAAATAACTACATATTTATGTATTTCGAATTTGACTATTAGAAATTCTCTGTTTGAACAAAGAGAGAAATAGTTTTTTATATACAGCTATTGGATTGTTCAATTCACTTCCAGATAATATAAAGCGACTGAATAATATTGATCAATTTAAGAAATATTTGAAAAACTATATACTAAGAAGCCGAACAGAGACAATTATGTAAGAAGCAATTTTTGTGAGAAGACATTTTGTACTTGAGTTTTAGAATAACATCCTCCCCTCATACCAGCATTTCATTGCTGTTTGGGGAATACGAAGTGTTTATTGTTAACTATAATAAAATATCAATATAAACAGAACATATGCCTTTAACAGTACGATTATTTTAATGTAGCACATATAATATTTCACTTTCTGTTATATTTTTGAACTATAATAATTATAAATATGGCAATAATTCAAAAATAAAGATTTCTGGAATAAAACACATTTCTATTTGTTACTATATAAATAACAGCTGGACAGTCGATATACTTAGTGAAACAGCAAAATGTTTATTGTGTTGATATTAATTTTAGAACCAGAATTATTCTGATATAGGTATGTATGTATGTTAAAATTTCTGGTATATAATAATAATAATAATAATAATAATAAAAATTTATTGACAGAACATAATAACATAATTATACAGACACACATAATAAATACAAACAATGTTCTGTCAAATGGCGGGCTTGTTGCAGTGCAACATCTTACAGTATATATAATTATGTTGATGTATTATTTATTTATCTCTCCCTCCGCACAAGCATTAAGTTGCTTATGGAGAGAGTATTTAAATGTGTTCAATGTTTTTTTTGTTGTTTGTTACTCTGTAATATCTTTGCATAATAAAAAAATATTCTTCACTGTACGTTGGTTGCAATATTATTACAAATCAAACAGTATTATAAAAATATCAGTTTTACAATTCAGCGTACAGACGGCGAGTTTATCGCTAAAATGCGATGTCTTCCAACTAACCCGGTTATTTACAGTAAAATTAAAAAAAAAAATATATGCGTACATATTAAATACACTCATACAAATACCTACATAACAACAATTCTAACACAACTAAGCAAGTGTATATGTAGTTTTGACGTCAATAATATAAAATAAGGGTACAAAGTAGGTACTCTAATGCTAATTTAAATATACGATAAAGATCAATGTATTATCTCCTTATCTATCTATCGTTGTCATAGCAACGGTGTATTGTGAAAGAGGGACGCTCGGGCCTAGGGAACCCCTGCGGACGGAAGAACAGTGCTCTTTTTGGCCAACTATCATTGGGCATTCTCAAAACATGTCCCAGCCAGGACCATCGTCTCTCTTGTATTACGTAAATTACAGGTCTCTGCTGGGTGCGCCGGCGCACAGCATCATTTGTAACATGTTCATACCATCTGACATCCAAAATCCTTCTTAGACACTTGTTTTCAAAGCTAAGTATCTTCCGCTCTTGAGCCTTGGTTAAGTGCCAAGACTCGCAGCTATATAGAAGGATTGGGATGATGCAAGGAATGTCGTGGGAAGAGGTGACGCAATTGGCACAGAGACGCTCTGAATGGAGGAGGCTGGTTTCTGCCCTGTGCTCCCGAGAGGAGCGTTGAGGGCGATGATGATGATGATGATGATGATGATCTATCTATACCATCACGGCGTCTCCTACAGGTGAGCTAGGCAGCCGACTAACTACAGGTATCATTATTTTATTATTATTTCATGGAGTTCCCGACGCGGGTAGGACGACTTGCATGGTTATTACACACAATTGGTCCACTGACTACCCTACTTGTGGGAGATGCAGTGATAGTATGATGGAATGAATTCATTTCCCCGGCAAAGAATAACCCTCACATTGTTTTCCTGTAAGTTTTTGGATGCTCTTTAAAAGGCATATATTGGTTAAATAATATCACGAACAAGACATAAAATATAACATCTTCAACCCAGCGATGGAGTGTGTCATCTTTCCTAATAGTCTTATATATTTTAGTTGGTTAATTTCAATGGCTGAAATATCGAGTCGTTAAAAATAGGGTATGTAAGAATTCATTGTATAAGACTTACATGAAAAATAGTTCTGAGCTGCTTTTGGCATCTGTATCATTCTGATCCTGAGTTGAGTCAGCTGAGAAGCATGGTTCCGTCCAAGTATCCCAGCACTTGGCCCAAGGCAGTTCTTTGCTGAATGAGTTGGCCAGATAATACAATGTGATTGCCATTAAAGATACATAGTAAGACACTATAGATGTGCAAGCAATAGATTGGGCCACACCGGTACCTAAAACAATCACACTCAAATTACAAACAATTGTAGCACCCGGCAAAGAATTTGTCTTCCACTGTGATCTGTAAATTTTTTAGTGTCCAGTAAAAAGAGGACGTTCGAAGAAATAAAGACATTTTATGTTTAGGTACATATGAAGTTTTGTCACCCATCCTGGAGGATTTTTTTTTATTTGCACGGAAAAGACAGTTTACATATTTATCACATGCAGCTGTTCCGCTGGCTACTCCATATACGGTATAGGTATACCATAATGGTAGCAATTGTTTTAAACTAAAAAAAAAGAGAATGACTACCATCACAGAGACAGCGCAGTCAACTTATGCAGGGCCCCGAGCAGAGCAATTTTGCGGGGCCCCTACAATTTAGTAATGGAATTTCAAAATTGCCCATCATTTAAAATGTCAACTTTTTTGTGGCCAAATTTTTAATTTGGTGTGGCAATTTGAAACCATTCACAACCTTTTTATTTTAGTACTTTGAAAACAAAATAGGTAAAAGTATAATATCTTAGACTTGAGTTGATTGATTGATTAAAGGTATCTTCAGTCTGTTACGTAGGGCCCCCAAAAGCGCTGGGGCTCGGACGCTTGTCCATTTCGCCCGCCACAAAAACCACTACTGCGTACAGAATTCCTAAAATATCAATACAACACTTTTCTATAGGTCTTCGCATGTCATGTAAAAGACGCAGGTATTTATTAATTGTGTCGGTGCACACGTAGTAGAATTCCATAATAATGCAAATTTGAAACAAGTGTTTCTTTCTACTATTATTTGTTAATTCGCAGAGAGACGTTCTTGTTTCAAATTTTCATTATGACGCAGGTATTCATAAAACACCTCGTACAAGACCTAGTATCTTCCTTTCACGGAAAAGAGTAGAAGACGTGGATATCCGGGGACACCATGGAACAAACTCTTAAATGTATATCGACATTAAAATATGGTGTTTTTAGTAACACATTTTGCACTAATTGCGCAGAAGTCTTTTTCCATGACTGTATACTGTAATATGTTGACAATGACATTAAAATTATAGTGTAATTGTCTGTAAAATTATACGTATTACAAAACAAACTATTCTATATAGGTACCTGATATTACCAAATTATTATATTTACAGGATATGAGTACATTTAGGTATATAATTAGATTTATATACCTACTTATTATCATTGTTTTCGGCGAATTAAATAACTAATTATTTTTAATGTTGGGGCTAGTAATCTTTATAAAACTAAATATTTAGCTCCATTTGTATAACTCTAGATTCTAGAACTTTGGTTATAGAGCATAAAATATAGAATACAAACATCGACTTAAACATACCTTGATAGTTTTCAAATAGTAGGCATCGGTCAAATTCCACCGTGAATATCACATAATATTAATACATCAGTCATGCGACTGATTCTTTTACATTGGTTATGTTTTCATAATGAAATAATAAAACTTTATATTGATGAACCTTTCTCTTCTTATTTCTGCTATCAATGTTTGTACTTAAATAGACTACATAATTAAGTAGTCAGTCAATTGCTATTTTTCATTGATTCAAAAATAATTTCACTTATTTTAGAGGCATTAACTATGTCTAAGAGAAAGAGCGAAAGAAAGAAGTCTACAAGACATGCAAGAAGGAAGTGAGTGAAGTAGTTAAAATGAAGAAAAAAATGCTCGAAGATGAAGAATGTAAGAGATTGACTGTGTATGTAAGTGAAAGTATGAAGATTTTCTGGAATGAAGTGAAACGAAAGAGAGCAGGATCGAATGTGAACAGTATGAAAGTAATAAAAGACAAGGACGGATGTATGTTGGTGAATGATGAATGTGTGTTACGGAGATGGAAGGAGTATTTTGAAGATTTGTTTGAATGCGATGGTGCGAATGTGAATGAGCATGACGGATTAGAAAACAGCGTGAATGAAAATGATGGGATATGCATGACAGAGATTACGAATGCATTGAAGAAAGCAAAGTGCGGTAAAGCTGTAGGATAAACGGGTAGTCGAGGTTCAGAGTTTACTTGTTTTTTTCTGTAATATTTATCATTTTTGGTGGGATGAGTCCATGTGTATAATTTGAAATCTTATTTATAAAATATTATTTATAACTTGCTGTATATATATAAAATTATTTGACCTTAATTTGTGATTTTTTTAACTAACTGACCATTTGTTTTTCTGTTTGACATTTAATATTTATATCATTTCAATTTCAAAATTATTTTTTTGAATTTTGAATTTTATTTCTTGACCAAATTTTATTTTTTTAAATTGAGTCAACATTGTTCTATTATTTAATTGTACTCTTGTTTTGTGTCTAATTAATTGTTTTGTGTCTTTTTTTAAAAGAAAAATATTTTTTGTATGCATGTATTGTATGTATACTAGTTTTTTACATGTAAAAGGCTTCGGCCGTGAATATCTGAATAAATAAATAAATAAATAAATAAATAAATAAAATTGAGCTCATTAAGTTTGGTGGATCGAGGACTCTTGCGTGGTGCTTGGAGCTTTTCAACAATTGTTGGAGGGAAGGCGTTACCCCAGAGGACTGGAGAAAGGCCATCATCTGCCCTCTATACAAGGGGAAAGGCTCTAAACGTGAGTGTGGGAGTTATCGGGCCATTAGCTTGTTGATATGGGATGGCCTGAGGCAAAGAACTGATGCCAATAAAGATGGAGAGTCCTTTGCAGTGGAAGCACCGTTACATGAACTTCATGTTCGACCTAGAAGATGCTTCCAACTTAACTAAAAAGCCACGGCGCTCTTGAGATGGTCAGGGACCATTAAACAGCGCCAAATACAAATCATCTTTTTATTATTATTATTATTGAATTCAATAGGGAAACTGTATGGTAGAATTCTGATTGAGAGAATACGAAAGTCAACTGAATGTAAGATATGGGATGCACAAGGGGCTTTTTTGAATGGTAGAGGGTGCACCGATCAGATCTTCTCCCTACGAATGGTCGTGGAGAAGTTTTTGGGTAAACACCAGAAGCTTTTCTGCGCGTTCGTGGATTTAGAGAAAGCATATGATCGTGTGGACCGGAAAAGATTGTGGCGCGTGTTGTCGGAGTATGGGGTGAGCAGCCAGTTGATCCACGCAATTTCTTCGCTCTACGTGGGGAGCTCCGCTTGTGTGAGGGTGAACAATACCCTCTCGGAGTGGTTTACCCTCAACAAAGGAGTGAAGCAGTGTCATGTCTCCGTGGCTGTTCAACCTATTCTTCGACTACTGTATGCGTCCTTTGAAAGAGATGGATGTTGGCATTGAACTGAATGGAAACCGTGTGAATGCGTTGATGTATGCTGATGGTTTTGTTTTAATGGCTGAGAGTGAATGTGATTTACAAAAGATTGTGTCAGTTGTATAATGATAGTTGTAGTATGAATGGGATGAAAATGAATGTGACAAAGACGAAAGTGCTGGTTTTTGAAAGAGTGATTGATAGAACAATGTGCGAAATAAAGGTTGAAAATGAATGTTTGGAGCAAGTGGACGAGTATGTATATTTAGGAAGTTTGTTCACGAGGGATGGAAGATGTGACAAGGATATCGAAAGAAGAAAAGTAGCCGGTGCTAGGATTATCGGTGCACTTCGACCCATTGTCAGCAATGACAATGTGTCGAACATGGCAAAATTGCTAGTGCACAATACCATCCTGGTACTGACACTTATGTATGCAAGCGAAACGTGGACATGGTTGAAGAAAGACGAAAGTGGAATAAATGCCGTGGAGATGAGATCGCTGAGGAGGATGGTTGGTAAAATGTTGCGTGATAGAGTGAGGAATGAGGATTTTAGAAGAATGAGTGGATGCAAGAGGAGTGTTGTGGATAGAATGCGTGTAAATAAATTGAGATGGTTTGGTCATGTGGAACGAATGAAAGAGGAAAGAATGACAAAGAGGATATACTTGGCTGAAAGGAGGGGTGTGAGGAAGCGCGGGCGTCCGAGAACTACATGGCTTGAACATGTAGATCAAATTCTCAAGGGCGGCCGTGTTTTGAGTAAAAGAAACCGACGTGCGTTCATGAGAAATTGTATGACTGTAGAGGAAGCGAAAGATTTTTAAATAAAATATATAAACTTGAATCACTAGTTACATTAATCAGCTTTTCAAGACTAGTTCGTCAATGGTGCAAATGCACTGAAATCGCAACAGCGTATTTTAAATTAATGCAACAAATAAACATAGTAATTCAAGTTTAAATATTTTATTTAAAAATGTCAAAAATAATTCTTTAAATTAAACCGATTTAATGACTAGCAATATACTTAATGGCTTTATAGGTCTATTATAGCTGAAGAAAAAACTTATTCACGAAAAAATACTAAAAATACCTTCATGATCTGTCATTTATTTCCGATCAAAGATTATACAAAAATATTTTGACCTTAATGGGATTTTAAATGCTTAATTGCGATTATTGTCTTATAAATATAATAATGTTATATCTTTAAATTTGAAATTGCAAACTCGAAATTCGAATCTTTTTTCAAGGAATAACCTTCCCGAGACAAACAAATGAGCACGACTTGTGAGACTACTCGTCAAGCGCCATTTACTCTATTAGTAGGTAATCATCCGCGATGAATCATTCAAAAGGTGTTAAAATAAGAAAACTTCATCTACCTACATTTTTTTGCTTCATCGAAAATATTTATTTCTAATCGCGATTTTTTAATGTAATAAATCTCACCCTAAAAACGTATTTAAATGTCGGGCCTCGATCTATTATCTGAAAATAAAAAAAACAAATTGCTTTTCTTGAAAACAAGTATTTTAGCCTAAAAGGAAAACTCAAAATAAGAGGGTTGCTTATTATTTTTTACGTGAGGTTTCACGAACACCTGCGTTTTACAGGACACTGGAAAACCAACAGAAAAGAGTGGTCAACTTATTCTTTTCCGGGGACTCCACAGAGTATGTCAGATAGATACACTAGACCAATATTTCCCAAACTATGGGTCGTGACCCACCAGTCGGTCGTGAGGGAATATTGAATGGGCCCTAAAGGACGATTCGCCACCGTCTAAGACATGAATACATTGAAGACTCCCTCCCATACCCGGATATCTCAGAAGTCGGGGGACTTCTATTTATCCGCTCTTCTAAGCAAAACTTTAGTCCTCACGGGCGGGCTCCATTGGGCAGCCTGAAGGGCTGGCCGGCCAATACCGCCTCGTGGGAATCTTTTATGCTACATTTACGTCTTCGATGCCCCTCTCAGGAGGATAAAATGCAATTATAACCGAATCAAACACAACAAATAAACAAAGCTCAACAACAAAAACCCAAAAAAAAAAAAAAATGACAAGCAAGCACAATAATTATCAATGGTTATAACAATATAGTATCTAATTTGGACCAGAGGCCGAAATAAGGTGTCCAGAGATTTGTTATTGGGCTTTCAGAAGGTGAGACTCGAGAGTCGCCGTTACCAGCGCAATGAAAAGACATTTCCCTCCCAACAGGAACATCCCTCCCATATCTACTCTCCACCAAGGGAGACAGGACGAAACACAACAAATAACGAGTTCGCTCAACAGATCCCGCCGCAAAGGGCAACAATCAATCCTAGAGCACTCCTACCTCAGTCGGGGGTAAACCCGGCTGACGCAGGAGATCCCACCGAGAAACCCATGTCTCCACAAATTCCAAAAATGCCCTGAGATTCCGTGGACATTGCAGCACCTCCCCGAACCAAACAGGTCGGGGAGTGTTCTCGCTCATATTACATATCATTCTATCCCTAGCATCCATCATCTCGGGGCACTCCCAGAGGATATGCTCCGCACTTTGCGCACCCGTCCCACAAACACACCACGGATTCTCCACTAGTCCAAGCTCAAAGAGCTTGCCCTTTAGATCACCGTGGCCTGTCACTAATTGTACAGCATGGTGGTTGAGAGACAGAAAACGCCGCTTCATTCTCTCGCTAACATCCGGGAGGAACTTGTGGACTAACCTGGCAGTCCTCCCCGCATCCCATCTCTCTTGCCAAACTTCCATCGTTCTCTCACGTATTTTGCCGATTGCCCTATTCAAACCTCTTATCCCGGGCTCCGCTTGAACGGATATTCCGAGATGATTGACCCTACCATCCGCCTTGAGCTTACGTCTGGCTACACTGTCAAGAATTTCTAAGTCCGAAGGAAGCACACCAGCAATGACTGGAAGGCCATCACTGGCAGCCGTTCGATACGCACCTGTGACGGCAAGCAAAGGAAGTCTCTGTCCCCTCAGAACTGCCGCAGATACAGAGCCAACCGCAAGACGGTGCGACCAAACCCGGGCAGCATAGGTGACCTGAGCCACATAGGTCGCCCGATATATGATGCGCACAGTCCTCGTTCTAAGGCCCCAGGTTCCACGGCTAAGTTTACGAAGGGTGAAAAACAGCACCCTCGCTCGATCGGCAGTCGCTCTCACATGCGGAAGAAAAGTAAGCCCTAAGACATGAATAAAAAAATGTTGTTGGAGCAATGTTTGAAGAAAAAAAGCTAAAAGGCGGATCCCAAGGTTGGAAATTTTTCCAAGATGGGTCGGAGCCCAGTCGACTTTGGGAACCACTGCACTAGACAGTTTCATACTTAATTGACATGTTTAAGATTTAAGGTAAAATAATCTCAGATAAAACTCTTCTTAGATTTAACTTCTATAAGGAATTTAGATATTATTATTATATTTTTTTACAAATAATCTTACATAATTAAGTCACAGTCACATTGTTTTTGATAAAAATCGAATTAATTTTAATATCACACTTCTTCAGTAGATAAGTATGAAGATAACAATTGTTTTATTTCTTCGAAAATGTAGTTTCACAATACATACATGGATGAATTAGATCACACAAATTATTCTGACTCGACGGAAAATAATCAATTTAGAACAATCTAAATGTGGTGATTGATGTCACATATTATCTTCTGATAAAAAAAAATATCTGTTTGATGATTGGTAGGAGGTTTAGTGAATGGTAAAATAATGATATGCATTGCAAAAGTATTCAACAGTCGACAATTATTATCGAGTTTTATCCAGGATATTATGTTATGTTCGATCTGAGATGCACTCTTCTTTCTCTGAGCACCCCTATAAGTGTAATGGATGCTCAGCGTGTGCACAACGATGACAAGTAGGTTATGAGTAAAGAATAAAATATATTTATAAAAAATATAGACTGAACAAGTGTCCGAGGAGCGACGGAGGTTTTTGGCTTCATGAGAAACAGAGAGGTATTCGCCAAAGTGGTTGCCGACGTTATTACCAGACATGGGACATGAAGATAAAGATATTGTTATGTTTGTTCCATAAAGATAAATTCCAAGATGTCGAAATTCCATTAGTTATTTTAGGAAGCTTTTTTGCGCGAATATTTAAAGATACTTTTTTTGCAGATGCACACAACAATCAAGACAATGTCATACAAGTTGAAAACATATTATAAAAAGCTAAAGAATCAACAATAGTAATGCCATGCCCAATTACAGTGCGCACAAAGTAAAAAAATTGTAGATATAAAATTACATTTTACAACATGAGGATAGCAAAAATAGTTTCATTCAATGATTCATAATATCACATTTCCCACGGATAGAGTAACCGGAGTAGTTCTTTCTCTGACAAATAAAAAACGAACAAAAAATAAATATATATAATCACCTTTAAATGCAGGTGTCACAACCCAGACTCTCACTCCATTTCTGCTTGTAAACTGTCCGAGGATCATCTCCATATAGTACATAGGCTTTCCTACCAGGAAAAGAATAACAATATATGGAATCAAGAAGGCTCCACCTCCGTTCTCATACGCTGTGAAGGGGAATCTCCAAATATTACCCAATCCAACTGAGAGGGCTATACAGGACATAAGAAGATCTAAACTGTTGGACCATGTTGGTCTTTCTGATAATGGATCCTGAAATAATATAGATATTTATAGTTATATAATATTAAAACATTATTGTTATTTTAAGTGCAACGTGCCCATGACAGCTGCATCACATCGATAGGAATATCCTGGGAGATAAGGCAATTTGAATAGAGGAGAGTGCAGGTTTTAGTACTGTGCTCCAAGTTAGATAAACACTTTCGATTATGATAATTTGAATTGCCAATATTGCCCATTTGCAATCTACATGAGTGAAAATTTGCATACAAAACCGGACATCATGAAAATTAAATAAGTATCCCCATTTCTACAATTTTGTTTTGTTGAAATGAAATATTTCATATTTTGTTTACTTACTTCCACATTTTCATTTTCCGGAGGTAATTTATTATTATTTGTCTTCTCTTCTTCAGTAACTTCATATCCTAAATTCACAGCACCCTGAAATCAAATAAAACACATAATTTATCTATTTGCCTGCTTAAACCTATCATCACAGCCGACGCGGTGCAAGTCTCATATTTTAAATATAAGAGCTACTAAGTAAAAACTTTGATTTTTTTTGTCTACTTCACATTTTTCTTTTGAATATTACTAGAGATGCATTAATATTTTACTGGTATGTATTTGTTTAGCATCGTTCATAAACTAAATCATTGTAGGCCTGATAACTCACAAACAAATAGGCAACTTTTCAATAATCATAATATAATAGTACCGAATGAACAAAGAAACGTTATTAGATAATATCGTGAATATGCAGGAGGACGCAATGTGGAAAACAATGATTAGAAATAGATTCCTATGCCATATTTTATTTCAGTACGTAAAGATACACTTGTCATTTATTTTACATAAAATGTAAGTGCAGAAATAATTATTGAACGAGAAATGCCTGGTATGTAGGTAATATTATGTATAGACTTTGTGATAAGGAAATAAAATAATTTGCTATACGTTCTAGGTCTAGGTCACAGAAGAATGAAACCTTCTATAAAACAAATTTCATTAACCAGGTTAGTTGGAAGATATCGCAATACAGCAATGACAAATTCACCCTATCTATATTGAATTGTATAATTAATTATTGCTAATTTTTGATATTGCAAATCGGTGTTTACAATATTTTTTAATTATACCTGACGTAGACATATTTCTACAATATTTTCTTTAAAAAATACAAGTATTTTTCTTAATCAATGTACATTCTAAAACAAAATAATTATTGGCACATAGTTTTTGCCTAAAAATATTAAATATACCCTCACGCCAAGAGAGGTAGGCAGAGAGAACGGATAATCAAATTTATAAAGTTTTTTCTATTGTATCTTCATCTTAGCCGTTTTCCCAAATTATGCATAGGTATTTTAGTTTTAGAATTGGCTTACTAGCCATGTTTAGTATGAAAATAGAGTTATTACTGGTTATACCAAAACCTTACTCAGAATAATTATCTTGTTCTGTGGTGCACCTACTCAATATTATTTATTTAATAAAACAATAAACGTCTGATGCCTCTCAAGATACAACAGAACGCCATATCCTAGATCAATGATGGGCAAAGTACGGCCTGCGGGCCAAGTGCAGCCCTTCGGGGTAGTCAATCCGGCCCGCGTAATGGTTTTGAATAACCCTATACCTAAATAAAATACAAATAAAACACACGATCTATTCGTATTTCTAATTTAGCATCAACTGAACCTTAAGGTATTTTATTCTTAAGATAGGTAATTACATAAGTAGTAGTCTGTAAAGAAATAGAAGATGCAGACTTTCTTATGAAAGAAATTGATTGTTATCGGCATTCCATTTTAGGTAATTTGAAAAACCTCATATTTGCTTCTACTAAATTAAATCAATCATCATTAAATTATGAACAACTTTTAGAAGTTCAGCCAAAGTTTCATCTGTCACATACGCCTTCATACTCATCTAACGAATAATCAATTTATGTAACTTTTTTGTAACATATTGTAATCAGGGTTGCCAGGTATTCGGTATTCTACCGAACCGTTCGGTATTTTAGCACCGTGTTCGGTGTTCGGTATGACAAAAATACCGAAGTATGGGCGGTTCGGTATTTTTTTCTGATTAATTTTTCTCCCTAATAAACGACATAAGCCCTAACTTGAAACAGATAATTAAAACAATAATGGCAGTACTAATGTAGTAATGCTTATGTGGAAAGAGTATTTAGGCATATGAATTATTTGTGGATGAACAGCCGTAATAAATTAAGTGTGGACATGGTGATATAATATTTATAAGTTAGGGTGGCTAGTTGCTCTTATGCAATGGCACTTTGTATTTAAAGGTCATAATATAGATCAACGATTAAAACTTTTTTTGCTCAATGTTCGGTATTTTTTTGGAAAAGATCTGGCAACCCTGATTGTAATACAAGTTGTGTATGATTAAAAAGTCAAAAATAAATAAAATAATAAAATTAATGTATTACAGAACACTGTTTTACTTCCACTTCACTTTATTTAAATGTCAGAACGTTTTCGAACATTAACTGTTCATTATCGATGACAATGTATGGTGGAAGTAAAACAGTGTTCTGTAATACATTAATTTTATTATTTTATAAAATGACGTTCCACAAAGTTTCTCTCGAAAATTTCAAAAATAAAGTTTAACACTTAAAGAAATCTGTTTTGGTCTTTTTTCCGGCCCGCCTGGATTTTTTTTATATTTTATCTGGCCCTCCTCTTGGAAAGTTTCCCCATCACTGTCCTAGATCTATTCTTTCATAGTTTTTTCGCTTCTTCTAAATTCACACAATTTCTCATACAAGCATAATATTATACCAGGTGTATATTATTATAAAAGTGTAGGTGTGACGGCTTATATTGACATATTATTGTGTGATATGATAATTTTGCATTGCCAATTATTGTTTTATTATCAGCTTATAAGAATATATTATATTGATAAATGTGCATAAAGTGTACATAATAAATTAGTCATTCATAGTATTGACAAAATATTATACTTAGCTCGTTTTAACACGTTATGATATAGCAAATCATTCGAAATAATGTATAGATATTTTTTGCCGACCCAAATTCTTTCCTATTAACTGTTTTAAGCCAAAATTTCTTTCAGTAGAACATTTTTTTTATCATCAAATTATTCATCATCATGCCATGAACATTTGTGGATACAGAAAGAAAAGAATCTCGATTACTGTTCAATATCACAACATTTTTAGGCCAACAGTGTAATATATTGATTCGAAAAAGTGGATGGATTCAATGGAAATACAGAATACTGGAAGATTACTTCGAACACCTAAAAAAATATTTTTTGTAAAATTTCTTGATAGCAAGCTGGAAGGGTCAAAACAATATACTTAATGAAAATGTACTATCTCTTTATTTCTATTGTTTAATTGGGGGAACAAAAGTGACAGAGATAATTAATTTGTCTTTTTTGAGTTGTTCGCTAGATGCCTACCAACCCATGAAGACACTGTCAAAAGTCGCCTTGTAGTCGAAAAAACTTTGAACAATAAACCTATATTAATATTTATCAAGAACTTTTTCACAACTCTTGAGGATGTGCCTAAACGTCAATATTTTGAACTACTTTTATAAAGATATCTATAATATTTCATTTCTACCGTGATAGTTTAATGAAGTTATTTAGTCTATCTTTCAAGCACAAAATTGATTTTTCCATTTTTCATACACGCTTGGTATATCAAATTTTTACGTTTGACAGATTGAAGGGTTGATTGTGTTGATTTAAAAAAAAGGTGTTGATTTAAAAAAAATGGATATATTTGGGTTTTATTATAAACCCAAATACAACCTTATACACCTTTCACACTAAGCTAAATGCTTGTGTCGTGAAAGGGGAGTTTGCCGGCATCCCAGACCCCCGACGCTGAGACTCTACCTCCAGGCTACCGACGAACTCGTTAAGATTACGTTACGATTACGTTAAGTCTTGGGTTTTTTATGCTACAGCTCATTTCATGACAATTATTTTTACATTTCAGTGATTGTGGGTTAGGCGTTATTTTATGCAGCATTTAGTATGAAAAATAGAAATATTTTTTTTTGACGCAAACAATTCATAGAATGTATTGTGTTACATCCAGCTTATCTGGAATTTTAGATGTAAAATTATTAGATAGTCACCAAATAATATAAAGATAATTATATAAGTATATGCGCAGGTGCAATAATAATTTCCGTCATATATTTTACTATTGTTATCCTTATCTTTATAACGACATGATCTCTAATAGCCTTCACAATATAATTATTTACCTTAAACACTCTTTGAATAAAGCCGGTATTAGCATAACTATAGACTTCATACAATCGAATCTAGTAGTATAAATTCCGAAGGATGCTTCAAAAAAGTAGGTAATGAATTCAAAGTGACAAAGAATATAATGTAAGTATCTACATAACCAAGAAGACAAGACATTTTAGTTAATTATAACATGCTCTACAGACTGCATTAGGTACATGTGAAGAATAGTAGTCAATCAATCTAAAGACGATCTTATCTTGTATTGATCTTAATCCTGCGACACGCGAAGTGTCTGTAGTCAAAATACGCACGCATACCAATCTCGCAGTAGCGCGGCATTTTTGACAATAGTCAAAACTACGCGTGGTGTCGTTGGGTTAATATCGAGACAAGATCAAGATCACGTCATTTTGAATGTGTCAAGAGTACATAGCCCCGCAGATTCAAGAATATACAATTATAGATAATTATTAAGAAAATAAGTTGTCAACAACAACAATTTGATTTATAGAGGCAAATCAGAAATAGCTTCTTAGATCATAGATTTTTTTTTCTATCAGCAAGCTTCTTCTTTTTGATATGTGGAGAAAAAAATATTTACAATTAATGACCTTTGACAATACTTTCTCAATACAGCTGTAGTCTGACATTTCCAGACTATAGCCTGAAAAATCTTTCTTTCAACTTTGACAATGTAAGGTTTTTGCATTCTGAAAGTAATGGACGTAGGCTGAATGATATCTATCCCACAAACTTTTTCAACTTCCCTAATGCTTAGTCTCAAAACACCTCCACCTAACATCCCTTAATAGTTTTATATGTATGTATATATAGATGATTATTTCTCTCTTAATTTAAGTTTTATACTCAGCCATCTGGCCCATGATGGCGATTCGTTAGTGAAAGCACTATGCGTCCTTGTGGTATACGTTGTATACACGTTTGTGAAACGAAAAACTATGTTAATGTTATTATTATTTTTTTAATAGATAGGTAGGTATACCTTCATAATATTTTGTAATTATAAGCATTATTTACAATTCTTAACATGGAGATCAATCAACCCATTCTGAATGTCTCATCTATCGGCACGTAAAGGAAAATATGCATGTTTATTAAATGCAGTTAGTCCGCTGACTACCCCACTCGGGACAGTATTGATGAATAGACTTCTAGTTAGTCATTATCTTGTATTGGTACCGAATATAATTTTGTTATTTTCGCTATTGTTGTGTGGACATAATGTAATTTATATAATGATGCATGTGATTGCATTAAAGCAGGGTTTCCCAACCTTACAAATAAATTGGTGTGCGCCCGCGACTTGGTTAGCCGTTCAATGTATAAATAAATAAATGTGCAAATAATTAATAAAAAAAAGAATTTAATTAATCATGAAAAGTATAATCATATAATAAAAGGAATCTTCAAAATCAATAAAATATTCTTAAACGCAATCGACGAGATTGTGAAACATTTCAAATTCCTGCACCATCGAAAATATTGTAACTGTGCAAATTCACTTTGGTTTGGTTTCAATATTACCTAATTGAATTTTGATTTTGAATAAATTATTTTATTTTTTGTCTTATGTTTTGATTTGTTGTCATTTTTTTGATTTTGCAAAGAATTTGTGTATTTTGTTTGATTTCGATGTTTGATCTTACTGGTAACACTTTTAAGAGATCATTATGTGTTACCTCTAATCGTTGTTAATTCCACATGCTTGACTATGTTGTAGTGTTTATGATTAGCATACAGATAATAATAGTAGGGGACTTTGCTGGTCCAGTTATGCATTCGTATAATTATGTCAATATTAACTTATAATTAAATACTTTTTATTGAAAACACTGTATTCTTTCCAAATTAAATTAATTCACCTCAAACGTTTTCGCCAAGGCTTCTACTTGGCATCATCAGGAGGACTAATTAGTTAAAGTTCATAAGTAGTGAGTCTTTTTTCTATTAATTACTTATACTAGGGGGGGGGGGGAGCTTGAAGGTGGGGGTGGATATTTGGATATTCACCAAATTATTTCTATTTTTGTGAATTTCAAGGGTCTCCAAGGCATTCAGTTTGCCAACCTTGGACTCGGAGTGTAAGACCTTAGTACCTTGCATGTCAATAGAATGATCAAGCTCGACACAATGATCTGCCATCTCAGAATATCCGGATAATCTCCTGAATACAGTGTGGATATTTAGAAATTTGGAAAGAATACAGTGTTTTAAATAAAAGTTATTTAATTAGGTACATGTTAATAATGAATTTTCAAAGTGTTAACACAAAAACATTAGATTTATTATGTCAATATTGTTTGTGATATGACTGTTTGTATGGTTTGTATTCTGGTCAAGAATAAATTGGTCACATTTGAATCCTTCAGTATGTTTTTAATAAGACTCTAATTTTATACTCTCGATTGCGACCGCGCGACAAAAAAGTTGAAAACCCTGCATTATAGTGTATTGCTGTTGGTAAGGTAATCATAACATAATTATCTCAACTAACACAGAGATGTGACAAATTTGTTGTAGCAATTTGTAAAGATCTTATCTATTTGATTATCGTATAATACAAATAATCGTGTAATACAAACTCGTTGTATCAAATGCGGAAAAATACATCAATAAACATATTTGAAATGAAAATGTTTTCAGGGATTATGTAGTTCGTTCATTCATTCATACCATCACAATATTTCCCGCAAATGCAGTAGCCAACAGACCTGCTGTACGCAATAAAAAAGCTAGTAGTTCTTTCTATGCCAATTGAAGTTAATGCATATTCGGGATGTGTGGGATATCTTAATGTTTTATATGCAATGTTTAACCAATTCTTTCCTTTTACAGGATACTAACAGAAAAGAGTGAAATTCCTATTCATTCCAGGGAATTTTCGCATTTTGAAAACTGCTTTGTATTGTGAAATTCCTGGGATGCAATAGGTAGAAAAGAATCCTATTCATTCCAGGGAATTTTCGCATTTTGAAAACTGCTTTGTATTGTGAAATTCCTGGGATGCAATAGGTAGAAAAGAATCCTATTCATTCCAGGGAATTTTCGCATTTTGAAAACTGCTTTGTATTGTGAAATTCCTGGGATGCAATAGGTAGAAAAGAATCCTATTCATTCCAGGGAATTTTCGCATTTTGAAAACTGCTTTGTATTGTGAAATTCCTGGGATGCAATAGGTAGAAAAGAATCCTATTCATTCCAGGGAATTTTCGCATTTTGAAAACTGCTTTGTATAGTGAAATTCCTGGGATGCAATAGGTCTGTAAGCCGTTTTTAAATTTTTCAGCACCTCATCATAAAAGATATATTTTTGTTAAACATCACATGAATTAAATGTGAATCACACATCACACAAAAATAAATAAAGGTAGGTACATCTTCGATTAAGCGACGAAGTGTGCCCATAATCCTAAATAAGCATTTTGTTAGGGGGCATGCAAATCATCTTAAATATTTTAAATTTTATTGGTACCTACATAGAGGACAATCTACATGTTTATACTAGTGATGTGAGAAGAGAAAATTCTCGAGAACGAGAAATTTCTCCGAGAATTTCTCCTCTGATGGAAGAGAACTTTCTCTCCATAATTCTTCTGATTGGTATTATTACCTTTCGCCCAATATACTTCGCAGCCAACCTGATTGATCCAAAAATTTGTGGGGCTGATTAAGGCCCAAATCAGAGGTTATTTACACTTTTTTCCATGTAAGTACCTGCATTTTTTTTAAACTTAAATATGGGCATGTGGGGTGTCAACCATCAAGATTTTTTATCAGTTGTTAGCACTTTTTTCTATGTAGGTACTTATCATTTTTTTTTTATTTATTTACAAATCCACGGCGTGAGCCTTTTACATGTTTAAAAATATACAAAAAAAACATACATATCAAATTTCTCGCTGGAGCAAGATAAGAACAAAAAACTGTCGAAAAACAAAAACACAGATGGGTATCAAAACAAAATATCAATAATTTTAGTCAAATCATAAAATAGTATAGAATGTCAATGAAATGTTTAGCAATATGTCAAGAATTAAAATTAAGTTTGGAGATGTCAAGTAGATAGAAGAAAGAAAAAAAAAATCTATGAAAATGGTTCAAATATTTTAAATGTCATAAGAAATGTAGTCAATAGTTGAAATGTCGTAAGAATTAGTCTATAATAGATCAAAATGTCAATAATAAAATAGAAAAATGTTAATTAAAATTTAAATAATCAATGATGTTTTATCACCAGATAAAGGAAACAATCTAAAAACAGTACAATGATGCAATTTAGATAACAAAAGACCAAAAAAATAATAAAAAAAAAAATACAAACATTCTTCAAATTACCCAGTCTGTGGATTCTAACCATAGGAGAGTAAAAAGTGTAATTATTCCTAGTGATGGGTTCTCGAAACAACACAGTTTGTCTGGTACTTCTGGTAGGTATGTTGAATTGAATAAGTTCAATTAATTCAGGAGAGTCAATTTCTCCACTGAGAAGTTTATGGAGGAAGCAAAGATCAAACACCTTCCTACGATTTTCTAGGCTGAGGAGTCCAAGCTCGTCCATCAAAGCCGGGTAATCAATGTTCTCCACTGGTATCCCTAATTTATAGTTGATCAGTCTCAAGAATTTTCTCTGCACTCTCTCTACACAATTGATGTGGATGTTATAATTTGGAGACCATATTATAGTGTTATACTCTAATAATGGTCTCACGAGAGTAACAAAAAGTAGTCTATAAGACCGGATCAATCGGAGATCGGTCACCAGTCTGAAAACGAAACCTAAAGTCCTCATGGCCTTACTGACAATTTCCTCAATGTGTAAGTTATAAGTCAGATCTTCAGAGAAGGTAATACCCAGATCTCTCAAATTTGAGACACACTCAAGTACAATACCATCAATGGTATAATTGTATGAAACCTTAGATCTGGTTTTATGGAATTGAATGACTTGACACTTGGCTATATTGAGGTAAAGTTTATTTTTCTTACACCAGTCACTTAAATAATCTAGGTTCTTTTGTAGGACCATACAGTCTTCGGTGTTTTTTATAGATTTATACAGCTTCAAGTCATCAGCAAATAGTAATACCTCTATGTCTCTGAAAATCTGAACTATGTCATTTATAAAAATATTAAACAGCATTGGTCCTAAGTGCGATCCCTGCGGAACACCACTATATGCATTTATTGTATCTGACACGCAACTACCTATTCTAACCTTGAGAGTCCTTTCACTAAGGTAACTTTCCAACCAGCGATAAAAAACATCGTCGACTCCGTATCCACGTAGCTTACATAGTAGCATGTCATGTGACATTTTGTCAAAGGCTTTAGAGAAGTCAGTGTACACGGAATCGACTTGTCCCCTCGCTGCAAGAGTATTAGTGATGAAATTCTGGTATATAAGTAAGTTACTTTGGGTAGACTTTTTAGGAACAAATCCATGTTGTGAATTACTAATTACATTGTTAATAGGTTGTTTAATCTTCCCAACAATTATAGACTCAAAAAGTTTAGGAATTGCGGACAAGATACATATGGGTCTGTAATTTATAACTTGACTGTTGTCACCCTTCTTAAGTATTGGATTTATGAAGCCGTTCTTCCAAACACTTGGAAATAAACCCGATTTCAATGACGCAGAAAACAGTATATGCAAATGCTTGGCAATAACATCTACGCAGTTTTTAATAAAAACGTTAGGAATACCATCAGGTCCTGCCGCTTTTGAAGAGTCCAAAGCAAGAATCGCACTTTTTACTTCGTCAAGAGAAATTGTTATGCAGGGCAGATCGATAATCACATTGGAGGAAAAATCAGATTTAGTATGTGCGTGTGTAGATGGAACATCATAAACACTTTGAAAGTAAGAAGCAAACAAGTTGGCTGCACCTTGAGCAGATTCAGAGTGCTGATTGTTGTAAAACACCTTTGAAGGTATATCAACCTGATCTTCCCTCATTTTATTGACAAACCTCCACAGATCTCTAGATTCCCCAGGTAAATTATTTTCAACAGTTTCAATATGTTGGGAGTAACACTTTTTTGCCAATTCAGAACACTGACTACGTAGACCTGAAAAATAATTGTAGTCATCTATATCTAAAGTTTCTTTGTATTTCTTATGTGCTAGTTTCTTTTTTGTGACTAGGTGTTTAAGATCTGCATTAAACCACTTCGGATATTGTGAAGTTTTAACACATATTTCCGGGATATAGGCATCAATGCAAGTTTGTAGACTGGAGTAATAGAGCTCAACAGCAGTGTTTAGATCGGCAACGTTCGATAAAAAAGTGAAATCCATATTTTCTAAACAATTGTTTATAAGTGGGTAATCCGCTCCGTGGAAATTTCTCTTTAGGATTAGTTTGTTGTTTGTATTTTGCAAATGTGAAGTAATAGCAATATCAAGGGGAGGGTGGTAAACGTCAGCCGGTTTTGTTTCCATAATTAATTGTAGCTATATTGGTAATAAATTGTCTCAACATTTGTACATTGTTATTGATTGATTGAATAAAGTGTTTATTATTATTATTATACTGTTAAATAACAAATAAAAAAAAATCTCGGAAAATTCTCTACTTCGAGAAATTTACCGAGAAATTTCTCCAAAAAATATTTCTTGAGAATTCCACAACACTAGTTTATATATAGTTGTTTCGTGGCAATCTCAGTTAAGAACAGATGGAAATTACACTAATTCCAGCATTCGCACTGTCACAATTGGCGGACCTTACATCGTGACAGTTAGAAAGGTGGAATTGGTGAACATTGACCATGGACACCGAAAGTGATCACTTAAGCCAGTCTAGCGCCAATCCATAATCGTTGGGACGCCTTTCTCACATCTTCCGATTAGATTTTGCACAATGTAACTAAATCGCGTAAACATGGCTCTCCAATCGAGATGTATGATTGATTTTGTTATGTAGTAGGTACTTGCATAAAATGACATTGATCTTGAAATCTGCACAGAATCGATTGATTTTGACATTGCCCTAAGGTCGAACACTCGCTGTTACATATTATATTAGTAGTAAATATGTAAATATTTTACATAAACTCAATGGTTACTACATATTAAAATTATCATGTACACTGTGAACATAATAGAATCTCATTGCTATTATTAAAATAAAACTAGTATAGATTAACCAGTGACGTGTCTTTCATACATACAAAATAAGCGTCGCTTGCTTATACAGTTGCATAATCGCGTGATATTTATACACACAGAATACCAGCACATGTCTCAAGAATTGGATACATGGTCGCAAAATTTCTCGGATTCAACACTTAAATTGAACAAGGTGGAATTTCCAAGCAAATACATAATTCAGGAATTTTCTCAAATCCCTTTACTAAACTTTGCTAAGTGGACTGAAATAAAAAAAAAATACTGACAATAAGACGATGCTTACAAGGATCATTACAGCTGAAGGCCAATGTGATCCCAGAAGATAACCTTAAAAGATATCCAAACGGCAACACAACTACAATATAATGTATCTTCAATTTTTCTTATAAATTCTGCATACATCACGTTAAAGATATCAATTTCATCAGCCAGACCATAAAACATTTGAAAAGTCCTTCCCACTGGGGAGTTTGCCAATATGTTTGTTCTGCTTTCAGACTGGTAAAAAAAATCGTGATGCAGAAAACGTTCATGTGCATCCGGAACATAGGTTTATATTGATTTTTTATATAAATATTTATACCTAGTTTTGAAAGATAAGAACAAAATTCAAATATTTTTATAGAGACAATATTAAACACATTAAATATATATATATACAATAGACACAATTATACAATTCTTTATAATATCTATTTTACCCTCAAAATTGATCAGAGCTCGTGCTTTGAAAACACTTATAATTGAAATAATATTTTTATTTTTTACTACTAATGCATGATAAGTATAAAAAGTTAAGTCCCGCCACTGATATTTCACATTCACATTCATGACGGAAGGTGAACAATGTCTACTTCATTGGAAACTATAAACATCTCATATAATATTTTATGTATCGAGATTTCCCCTTTTCAAAGAGTCATGATGTGATTTTAAAGTGCAAGAAAAACTACTACTAAAAAATCGACTAATATTGTTGAAGTCCACAAATACATAATAATTCATCTCACACAGTTGTGGTTGGATTTCGCCAGGTAATTATTGTCTTTGTACGGTATTGGGGAAACCACAAAAAACCAAAATGCCCAATCTATTTATAGTTGACGATACTGTTTTATTTTTTCGTATCTTCCTTCTTCTTAACGTCTCGATCTCTCCAATAGTAGTGTTGCCCACTCAGATGTAGAAAAACAAATTGTATAGGTACCTACTTTCGAAAGAAGTTAATAGTAGATTCCCCGAATTCGAAAGTTTTGGTCAATATTTCAAAACAGAGGACCTTTTTTATGTTTAAATTTCAATTTTCATAATTTAATGATTTCTCTTACACTAACAAATTTTTACTCCAGGCCAGTTGCCAATTCTCAGAAAGTTATAGAAATTTGAAATATGTCACCAACTCCTCGGTTTTGATAAGAAATGAAATGAAAAGTTTTTTATTTCCCTCCTTACAGTATTTTCTATGACTCCTGATTTCGATATTTTTGGTCTATTTTAGAAAGTGGGGACCTCTATTATTAGAGAGATGCTTTTTAGATCTCAGTTCTCTAAATTTTCCATATTTGAATTAACTGGAATGCTTGAATGTCTTATTTTTTATTGGCACAGAGAAGTCGGGCTGCATGTTTATTACATGCAGCTGTTCTGCTGGCTACCTTACTTATGGGATATGTAGTAGTAGTAGTAGTAATTAATCTACATAGAGTAGTTCAAAATATGATTCACATTTGCCTGATAGGGTCATTTTTAAATGTAGGTAGGTCTAATAGACTTATTTATAGAACATCGTAAATTTTAGCAATCACAATATTTATTTATAGACGGAAACGTAGATACTCGTATTTGCAATGATATTTGAACATAAAATGGACACCATAATAATATTATGCTCGTGCCACGTGATTCCTAGCCCGCTTAGGCGACCTGTTGTTCCCTCTTCGTTAGAGCACGACAGTGGTCTCGAACCTACCGATTTTTCGGTATTTATACCGAAATTGGGCCGTGTTTCACCGATATACCGAAATGGTCTAGTAATCTACCGATTTTTACTATTTGTCGATAGGGAAGTATAATCGGTAGATAAGTATCGGGTATTCGGTAAAAGTACCGGATACTTATTGGATTCGAGCAAATATTCTTTAAGAAAACCGAGGAGTTTTTGAAATATTCCAAATTCCTATACCATTTTGAAAATTCGGCGACGGGGGGCAGAAATTTTCTAAAAAGGAAAGTACCCGGTATTGACATCGTCGGTACAAATACCCGATACATTGTAGAAAAAGGTACTGCGACAAAATATTCTTTAAGAAAACCGAGGAGTTTTTGAAATATTCCAAATTCCTATACCATTTTGAAAATAAGGCGACGGAAATTAGAAATTTTAGAAATTTTCTAAAAAGGAAAGTACCCGGTACATTTAGTAAAATATTAAAATATGGTAGTTCTTCGGACAAATACCGATTTTTGGTACATTTGGGTACAAATATACCGATTTTAGCGGATAGTTCTACCGATATTGGACAATGACGTTCGAGACCACTGGAGCACGATGACGTCTTTAAAATACATAAGTAGGTATATGCCTAGATTCTGTGAATTCAGTTGTCATCATACCTATTTGATTCATGTGTTTTTTTTCATTTTTTATAGATTCATATTTTATAGATTACATGCAAATTAAAAGACTTTTAAATATCAATTTTCCTGTTATCAGTCTTACATATTATCCTACATTTTAATATTATGAATAAACAAAATCTTGACATTATTAGTGAGTTACAATCTATTGGATTGGTCTGCAACTAGTTGGGATTTTCTTCTCCATTCATTCCTATTTTCAACTAGTCTCTATAGTTCTACGTATGTACCACAGTTCACGTTCTCCTTCAGTTGGTCCATATAGGTGTCTCTTGGTATTAAATAAAAAAAGAATGATATCGAATTTGCGGGCAAGTATAGGATAATTCCATAAATAGATAAATTGAAACAAACATTTCGTACTTATATAATAATAAACCTAATATTTTTAAACTCCTAGACACCCAAGTAACGTAGTCCATCAAATCAATTGTATTTTAAATAAATTGCATTAAAGTACTTAATAATTGAAGTTTAATTAACTTATTAAAGGTTTATTGTTTTCTGTACGAATGGGCACAAATCATATCGAATTATTATATTTAATTAATTACAAATTAATTGATACAATCAATCTTAATTATACTACATTGCACTCGGAATTAGGTGAAAGATAAAAACAAGTATGTAGTTCATTTTATAACTACAGAAATATTATTATCTATCAATATTCACGTATTGAATCCGATGCATATAAAACTTACACCACGCTAAATTATGAATGTATTTAACCAATTATTGGTCAGAATACATCGTACTTTCAAATGAGAGAATAATAATAATAATAATAAACTTTATTGCGCAATAAGAAGCATACATAATTACCACGTTATAAAATAAATCTGATACAAATAAATGATATTGAACAATGGGCGAGTTTATCGCAGAAGCAATATCTTCCAACTAACCCATTGATCTAATCTAGATTGAAATTATTCTGCTGCCCATCTAACCCAAAAGCATATTGCATGTCTAATTAATTTAATGGAAATTGATCAATTATAAAGCTAAGCGCATTTTATAATTTTCCGGAAAATCTTAGTACTTTCTGTAAAACGTAATTTTCAGGAAGATTTTCAGTTTTTGTTTCAGCTAATAGCGGGCACATTCTCCAATATATCTGACTACTTGTAGGTACTGTCCTAATTAATAAAAACACAGTAATTAACAAAACACATATTTGTCAGAACCGCAGACCAAATTTGAAACTCCTTCTTTGTGTGTATTTCTTAAACAAGCATACTACAGTTCGTCACAAATATCTTAAAAATTTAACCATTTTTGAAATATTTTTCCTAAAAATAAACTAATTAAGATGTTTGTGACGACTGTGGCAGATTTGTCTTTTAATATTTGAAAAATAATTACAAAAAGGTAGTTTCAAATTTGGTATGAAATTCTGTATTTTTTGTGTTTTTACTTAGCAGGACAGAATACCAATTGCATAGTTGCCGGGTTATTTACTTTATTCAGATAGTAATTAGAAGTTCCTAGAAAGTTCCTACTTGGCTGGCTACTTTACATACAGGAAAATTATAAGACAATGTAATGGGGTGTTCACATTTGGCGAATATCGCCAGGCGAATTTCAAAACATATCGCCAGGCGAAAAAACAAAATTCGCCGAACATCCATTGATCGTCACACCTGTTCACACAGTCCACCGATATAGAAACGATCTGTCAGATGCGCTTTGATTTTGACACTGTTTTCAAAATGGCGGACGTCGAGATGGAGATCGCGAAGTGTTTATTTTTAGTCGAAAATGTTATAGTAGAGGTTATAAGGCGCCTTTTAATAGGAGACAAACGCCACAAACCAACAACAAAGATAACAGCTGTCACGAAGCGGGAAACATTATAAAATTTATAGGTTATAAAGTTTTTACCATAGATACGAACACCACGCAAATCTGCGCATGCGCAAATCGTTCAATCGGCCGAAAAAGTTGGAAGGTGGTCAACTCGAGACGATATCGTTTCTACTGGTTTTTATCGTTTCAGACTAGCTGTCATTTTGTTCACACGGTTCAAATGGCTGGCGATATTTTGGTGCCCTAGCGATATTCGAAATACTAATATGCTTCATTTAAATTTTTCATTGATGATTTAACACTGTATGTATGTATCTAATAAAAACACAATTACGATTCCTGAGTAATTAAATTTTATACATTTTGTTTTAAGAAAGTGATATATGCCTCAAAAATGTGGAAAGTATTTTCTATAGGTATATCTATACCATGCCACAAAATGACTGGCCAGCATATTACCTGCATTTAATAATCCTGACATTTAGAAATTGTCGCATAAGTTTTTAATGACAAATGTCAAATGACTTACAGTTACGTGTTATTTAACATACCTACCTACATACCATTTTATAGGGCACTGCGGAAAACTTGTAGAAATGAATGAGATGTAGATAAGTAGACAATACAATCATAAAATAACGTCTTATCAATGATAACAATTTAATGGAATAATAACAGACATAAAAAATGTTTTTGAACACATGATTCACCACTTAATACAATACAAACGGCCTAAATCGATTAATAGGAAATCATTGTTTACCCAAACTCAAATAAATATTATTACTATTTTGAGATATACGTGAATCTTCCTTCCACTAAAAACGAAAGACACTATTCTTTTAAATTTATTGAAATTGCCCCAGGACGGGGTACGATTGTTATTTTAGTTGTTTTACGATCCGCAACCTTTTGTATGGTTTGGCAAAACAATAACACATTTTCTAGTTTCTTTTTCTTTAAATACGGTTTCAGGCAAGGGAAAACAACAGTAGGTACATGCCATCGAGAGAGTAATCACGCCAGCAAAAAAATCAAAATCTGAACGAAAAATAAATTGCCTAGGATTTATTGGTTTATGTTGAAAATGCTTTTAACACGGCAGATTAGGAAATCATCTCATAAAGAGGGTAGCCCTTGAGAAAAATAGTAGCTAAGGTGCCCGGTGGAGTGCCCCAAGGATCGGTGCTGGGACCGACTCTCTGAAACGTTCTTTATGATGACGTGATAAAGGTAGACGCCTGAAACGGGGTTGATATGATATATATGCTACGCGGACGATCTGGCTCGGTGAAAATATGGATGGATGAAAATAAACTACAAGTGGCGCCGGCAAAAAACAGAAACAATGTTTACCTACAATAAGTTTGTATTTACAAGATCATCCACCAATCTTTATACCGGCATGTCAGAGGGAATGTTGATATCAGATTTTGACCAAGTTGACAAATTAACATTATGTAGTGCTCATTACAACTACATAATGTTAAGAGTACAACGAGTATTAACTCGTTGTACTCTTTTTATTGTCTTTTTTTATTATTCATATAATATGTATGTTGAAAACGCATCGTACTATTTAATTTCCGTTTTCAGTATTTTTTTTATCAAAGCAAACAATGTTTATTATACCTTACAATCATTTGTAAATTTAAGACATGAAACTACCATTGCATCATTTACAGGTCTTAAAAGATTAAATTTACAACCAATACCTAGCAATAACAAGACATTAATCATGAGCAGTAATTTTATGTTAGCAAATATGTGAAACACAGTTAAGGTCATTTTATAGATACATATATAAAAAAATGGAATTTCCATACGAAAAATGAGATTTTTTACAATTATAAGCTTATTTAAAAGAAAACTCGTTCATATCATAATTATATAATAAGGCAACTCCTTCAAAAATCAGCCAACAACGAGCTCAGTGGTTTGACCACAACATCAGGCACCCAGGTCTACTCATCACCAGCGCAGAGGGCAAGACCGAAGGCAGAAATGGTAGAGGCCGATCAAGAGACACCTACATTAATTGTGGCACATACGTAGAATCAAAGAAACTAGCAAAAAATAGGGAGGGATGGGGAAAAAAATCGAAACTCGTTGTAGACCAATCTAATGGATTGGAACTCACTACATACACATTTCGGGATTATCTATAGTTGATCCCGGGATCCCGGGACTAGTCCCGGGATTGTATTGGTAATGTAAAGTGGTAACAAAAAGTCAGTAGGCCATGTCAAAATCACTTTTTTTTTACTTATCTGGCAATGAATTTAAGTTTTGAATCTGTAAAAAGTCGGTTAAACAAAATTACAATTCAAACTTATTCTAAAATAAACAAACAAGGCACATTCTGTTTATGATTTATAAAAGTAACAATTTAACTTTTTTATTTTCTTAAATAGAAATCTTGCATTTGTATTTATTTCATAGTTTTAACCAGAGATGTGACGTATTTGAAATTAAAGTACTTAAAACACAAGTACAAAATACAAAGTACGTATTTTCATTTTGTATTTCAGATACGTTTTCGTGAAAAGTATTTTGTATTTTATTTGAAATACTTTTTTTGAGTATTTTGTATTTTATTTGAAATACTTTTTTTGAGTATTTTGTATTTTACACAAAATACTTTTACAAAATACCTTTTTATTTGTTTGAAATAAAATTCTGCCATATATGATATGCGCGTATGCAAGCTTTTTTTTTGTCAATTTGTTGAATTACGAATACAACGTTTCCATTAGAGTACTCCATATTTGAGATATACACACATAATAATGATGATTGAACTAATTATACATGACGCCGTTGAATGATCCATGACCATTCCAAGGGCGCTGTGATTTCTTCTGAACTGCAGCGTTTTCAACTTTGTCTGCAGGCAATCTGTTCCAGGCAATCTGTTCCAGGCAATAGACGCTGAGACTCTGGTTCTCCTTTCTGTAAATTTAGATGTATTTGCAATATTGAACTCTACGAGTTTGTTCACGGCATTAGAAGCTGAGCACGGTCTTCAATCGTGGTGTGCTACCTTGTGGACAGTGAGACACAGTTTAAACTCCACTCTCTCCGAGACTCTCAGCTAGACTTCTTAGTAGTGAAGTGATGTGGCAGCTCTGATTCTCTCTGTAAATGATTCGGAGGCAACATTAAAAACCATCTGAAAACGATCGAGAAAGGTCTGGAGTAGTCCTGTATATAATATGATGTTACAGTAGTCCGTAGTAGTCCGTACGATTTCAGATTCGGAGTATCCATCCTGATTTATTCTGCAGCCCAAGTTCAGGAATTCTGTAACCTGCTTGATACTCACTCCATTTATGACTATTTTCGCAGTCGCCTCATCTCTTCGAATGACCATACATTTTGTATTGTCTTTATTTATTTTTTATGTTGTATTTTGATAGTTCTTCCTAAGACTTTATTCAACTCATCTTCATTATCTGCAAGCAATGCTATATCGAATCATGTCAACCCTTTCTCCATTTATCTATACTCTTGTCCAGTTATTCATTTCTTCTATCTATTCATCAATGGCTCGCTGTATATAATAGTTAAAGAGTGCTGAAAATATTGAATACCCCTGTCTTACACCTTGTTCGACTATTTGTAAAAGGTATTTTAAATAAGTATTTTAAAATACGTATTTTGTACTTAAATACCATTTGAAAAAGTATTTTGTATTTGAAATACAAAAATTCAAAAGTATTTGTATTTAAATACTTTTTTGAAAGTATTTTGCACATCTCTGGTTTTAACCCAGAACAGTTTTAGTTTAGTGGGGCAATATATTCTAGAATGTTGTTATTTATGTTTGTTTTTATGTACTATTTTGGAATATTTTTTTTTAAAAAATCAACTTAGACTTATTTAGCTTAACCCATAACAAAAAAATACATACTACAGGGATCAATGTTAAAACTCGTATTTTTAAATCAAATTGACCAGACTTTATGAATTATTTATTCGAATTAGGTCGATGAGTGATTTTTTGATGCTATTTTTTAAAATATCAAATCACTCAAGCATTGTTAAAAGACTATTCCAACGCGATTTGCAGCTAAACAATAAATTAAGCTCTCTTCCATGTTCCTTTTCAATAAAGTTTTGAAGCGTAGTATCATTCTTCATACATACATACATACATACCATCACGCCGCTTCCCTCGCGGGGTAGGCAGAAAGGATCGAGCGCCACTTCCTTCTATCCTTGCATACATCTTTCTCTTCCGTCACTGTCATACAATTCCTCATGCATGCTCTCCTGTTCAATGTGCTCAACACGTGACCGTCCTGTAGGATTTGATTTAAATGATCTTGCCATTTAATCCTCGGACGTCCGCGTCTCCGAGCACCATTCCTCTCAGCCAAATATATCTTCTTAGTCATTCTGTCCTCATTCATTCTTTCCACGTGCCCAAACCATCTTAACTTATTTACATTCATCTTTGTTATTACACCAACTTTCATTCCACATTCCTTTCGTATATCACTGTTACGCACACGATCTCTCAGACTCTTGCCACACATCCTTCTCAACAATCTCATTTCCACTGCATTTATGCCACTTTCATCCTTTTTTAACCATGTCCACGTCTCACTTGCATACATAAGTGTTGGCACTAAGATAGCAGAGTGCACCAACCTTTTAGCTGTGGTGGATATGTTTCTATTTGCAATTATTGGTCGGATTACACCATTTACCTTATTGCCAGCAACTTTTCTCCTTTCAATATCGCTTTCACACTTCCCATCTCTCGTGAACAAACTACCTAAGTACACACATTCGTCAACTTGCTCTAACACTTCGTTGTCAATCATTACCTGGCATACTGTTCTCTCACTTCCTCTTTCAAACACCATGATTTTTGTCTTTTTTGCATTCATTCTCAATCCATTAATCGCACAATTTTCATACACACACGTCATCATTCGCTGTAGATCACTTTCACTTTCAGCCATCAATACCAAATCATCGGCAAACATTAACGCTCTTACATTCATCCCATTCATATCAACACCTACATTCAGTTCTTTCAATGGACGAATACAATGATCAATGTATAGGTTAAAAAGCCATGGCGACATCACGCACCCTTGTTTTACTCCTTTTGTCAATGTGAACCATTCCGACAGGTTATTGTTCACTCTAACACACGCAGAACTTCCTGTATATAGGGACGCAATGGCGCGAATTAGCCGACTACCCACCCCACACATTGATAGTACTTGCCACATTTTCTCACGATCTACTCTATCATAAGCCTTTTCTAGATCAACAAACGCGCAGAAAAGCTTCTGGTGTTTCTCCAGGAGCTTCTCTGTCACCATTCGCAAGGAGAAGATCTGGTCCACACATCCTCTACCACTCTGAAAGGCACCTTGCACATCCCATACATTCGTCTCAGTCACTTTTCGAACTGAATCGAATTCTTCAAAGATGCTCTTTTAAAAATAAGAACCACTACGAACTTTTTTTACGACTTCATTAATATTCCGGTCATTGGTCAAACTCACCATTACCGATTTTAATGACTAATCCTGAGTCCAGTTTTTCATTATCACCATCCAAATCATCAATAAAAGGCGATAGCAGTTTATGTATTAAATAAATAAATAAATAAAATGTCATCACTGATAGGTTCATTTGCAGGTATTTTTCTATACAATAAATCACAAACAGCTAAGTGAATACCGTGTGCAAAACAAACTAGGTGCTTTGCATTAACAAGTTTTCCAACTGTAATTTGGACCATCAGTAACTATGGCCACAATATCGTATCTAGTGAGATATCGAACACAGAATAACGCTCTTTTAAGATACTAACACAAGTTTCGGCTGTCAGTGATTCATTGATGTGCTTGAGTACCAAATATTTGACTTATTGTATAATTGTATTAATCCCGAAAATCCCGGGATTTCTTAAATTTAATCCCGAAAATTTCTGGACTAAAATACGACCGGGATCCCGGGATTCGGGATCCCGGGATCGAATCCCCTAATTGTAACTCACTACATACACATTCATAATATCACCAACGGCATTACCCACAAGTGGGGTAGGTACTCAGTGAAATAATTATATTACTTTGTATCGGTTAAATGCATATTTTATTATTAATTAAATACATTAATATTTTAAGAATAATTATAAATAAAAATTTGCACACCATGATGGAAGTAAGTAGAGTGCATGTGTGCGATGGTCCGTGAATCACAAGGTCGAAGTGCCTACCTACGTAGTAATAAATCCACAATACCTCTATTGAGTACCTACCTAAATGTTTTAATTACTTGTACCTATAATTATATCCACGCTCTTATATCTTATATACTTTTTTATTATATCACTCGTTTACGAGTGATCAGGGCTTGTATACTAATGTGAGTCAATTTTCACAAAAAGCTATCCAGTGGTACACAGTACGAAAATGTACATTGATTAATACGCAGTTATAGTAAAAAATAACTATAAAATTTTATCTATAACGCCTCATATAATATTTTATCTAACAAATAATATTTTATCTATAACGCCTCATACCTTATACCTCCCTAACTAGGACCGATTTTGTCACGTTTTTCGCGGTGATTTTTTTTATCCTCTACACGGAAGGACAAACGTTATAAAATGGATTCCCCATATAATAATAATAATAACTATACAACTTATTTAAGATGCGCCGTTTTGTGGAAAAACCACCACCAGGGCCCATTCAAGAATTATAACACCTGAACATAGGGTTTTAACCTCGCCTTGAACACCTCACATAATATGTAACATAGAGTAGGTAATTCTTCTCGCTACTCCACATTTGACAGACGGAGTCATACAAATATGCAAATCAATCAATCGTAGGTATATAATAGTGTCTGCATATTTGTATTCTTAATACCTATTTATACATCCACCTATTTAGATTAATATCTACTAAGTTCAAAACACTTAAAAATTTATAACAAAAGGTTGCTGGTCTTAAAAAGTAAGTTCATAATAAAATAATTGATAAAATATGTAAATAACATCATCAGTATTTTGATTCATATCGCGACATTTTATTGAACAGTGGCGGAACACTAAGATTATTTTTAATTTTCAAACTACTTCAGATTAATCATTTCAACTCAGGAAATGATCAGAAATGCCCTCTCGGCGTGAGGGTGTGGTATAGTCAGTTCAACATATCATTCAAGTTTTTCTGACCATTGTCCTGTGCTCAATGGTATCGTGATTAAAAACAATAATAATATCAAGAAAGTCGTAAGCTTACGGGATTATTTTAATGCATTTCACCCAGAGGCCCCAGTTATCGTTGTTACACCATTGATTATAATAACTATCGTTGTTACACCATTGATTATAATAACTATTTTGACGTTTTAATATAAGAAGTAGGTAAGTAGTAGTCTGTGAATCAATCATCATTTTGTTAAATTATCTGATAATAATTGAACGATAGAATAATATATTTAATACATACATAAATAAATGATAATACATAGATAAATGTAAAGAGATAAATAAATAGAATAATAATAAATAACAAAGGAACCGATTAATTGTAGATCGAGGCGACAGCTAAAACAACGACATATGGACTCAATGGTCCTTTTTTGTAGAATGAATCCTCAAGAGTTTTGCATACGCTCGTGCAAATTCTCACTGAGATAAATCGATTCGCTAAGGTAATTGGTATAGGCATCCCTTTTTTGTTCGAAGTGCCAATTTTAATTTTGCTGGTAATTCAGTTACAATGTTCAACGCAAACGTTTTTATTCTGTTACATCTTGTATTTTGGCTGTATTTTTCTAAATTAAGTAATATAAAAGTTTGATACACTAGTCATAATATGATGTCAATACTGTTGAAAGAAACACAGCTGAAAAATTTAAATAGGCGTGTCTCATAAAGCCATTTTGGCTCACGGGCTCTTCTCCTAGCTACAACGTAAATTGATTAAAGTATATACGTATCTGTTGAATTTAAATGTATTCCTATGTGAATTACAATAATATTAATAATTATCTTTATCTAGATAAAGTCTTAGCTAGATAAAGCACGAGTGAGATTACCTACCTGATGATTGTTAAAAAATATGTTAAGTGTTCACAATCTCTGTTTAAGTCCTAACTCCCTTAAATTCTTCCCACTCCCCCTCGTCAAATTGATGTTCTTTCCATTGTTCAAAATACGTATAATGTTTCATATTAAAATATGGATGATTTTAAACTTTTTCAAATGAATGACAGACTTTTTAATATCATATTAAAAAAAATTTTAAGATATATCTGGGTTTTGTTATAAACCCAAATACAACCTTACACACCTTTCACACTTAGCTAAAAGCTTGTGCCGTGAAAGGGGAGTTTGCCAGCACGTGGTATCGAACCACGGACCCCTTATTCTGAAGGCCGAGACTCTACCTCCAGGCTACCGACGAACTCGGTATTATTAAATACTTGTCTGAAAGAATGGGTGTGTGGAAGCGCGGGCGTCCGAGAACCACGTGACTTGATCATGTGGATCAAATTCTCAAGGACGGACGTGTGTTGAGTAAGAAGAACCGACATACGTGTTTGAAAAAATGCATGAGGAAGCGAAGGGTGTATGAAGATAGATCTGTTTGGCGTTCCATTCTCTCTGCCTACCCCACTTGGGACACGGCGTGAGGGTATAGTATGTATAGTATAGTAGTACTTTTTTGAATTTGTAGCCCTATTTTTTAATCCACAATGTTTCCAACACGATACGAGTAGTCTGGGCCACCCACTTTACCAATACGTCTTTTCACAGTTAATTATAGACTAATAATCAATAAATATGGTAGACGTAATTGATAAAATATAAGTATATCGAGGATAAATTGTATTTCAAAACTATTGTTTTTCAATAACATAAAAGCTTTCCCACTATTTTCCACATCGATTCAACTGAAAAAGACAGGAGTTCGTCGAACCTCTGCCTGACTTGTTCGGGGTGTCTTTGTCTTACTTTTTTTTCATTCCTTTTCGTTTTGCTCATTATGTTTAAATATTTAGATAATCTTTTTTTATTATCCATTCTTAAATTATTTAAATTCATTTGAATTCATTAATTACGTCACACCATTTTATTGATCTTACTTAGTAGTACCATAATTAGGATTATTGATATCAATATCTTTTGATCCATTTAGTGTGTGTAACTTATCATTATATCCTGTAATTGTGTTTTGTAATTAAAAGAAATCATCCCCCGACGTTGAATATCACTAATTGTGAGAACTTGTAGTATTCATGAAAGTAAATATCCATAACCAATACATTCAAACGGACATTTGATCCCTCAAAGCACAAGTTCTGCTCAATATTGAAGAAATTAACTACACATTGTGTTACCTTTGTTGATTATTAAAAAAATATGATGAACAAAAATATTATAAAATATTGAAATTTAAATTGTGCTCATTTCATATTTCTGGAGGCTGAGAAAAATTGTCAGCAACACTTCGTATTTCTGTCCACATGTGTATGACATGTGGACAGAAATACGAAGCTAGGAGCTAGGAGTTCCGTCTTCCACTAATATCTCCTACACCCACGATCTTACCCTTTAAGATCAATTTTCCTTTGAATACACGCCTTATTAAATTAAACTTTAATTTAAAATTACGCGAAAGAAGTAAAAGAGGAGCAGGGATACTAATAGGATACTTTCCAGAGTTATACCTATATAGGTATTATTAATTTCATATTATTCTTTCTGGCTCATTGGAGCATCCTTGCATTGCTGACCATGTTTTAAAAGCATCCGACCGGTTAATGCTACTTAATAAGACTATTAACATCTTTAATTTAATGATTAGGAGTGTCATCCTTCTTGAATGCCTTATTTTTTATTGACAGGGAGAGGACGACATACATGTTTATTACATGCGGGTTAGTCTACCGTCTACCCCATTTCTGGTGATTACCATTGTGGTATACATTCTAAAATAAGTCCGTGTTGATATTAGCTTCCTCTGATTTATAATAATAATCTAGTAAAAGTTTCTTAAAATATCATCAACAATAAAAATATTTTAAAAAATGGAACTTACATTTTCTGTCATTTTGTACAAAGAATAAACACAATCACATCAAATAAATAAACACTAATTAAAAAATGGAACTTACCTTTTCTGTCATTTTGTACAAAGAATAAACACAATCACATCAAATAAATAAACACTAATTAAAAAAACTTTTTTACTGTTCAAATATAATAAAAAATCACATTAAATTCAACTTATATCATTTTTACGTATATTTTTGCATTGTAATAAAATATTTATAAAGTAACCCTTTTTTATTTATAATAATTATATTTAAGCGATTGTTGAATATATAATATTGTATTATTTTAATTACTTATTTGATTTTATGGGTTATTAGGTAGTTATGTTTCGTCCTGCGCCTAAACATAAACTGATTTAAAATAATATATTCGCTCATAGGTAAAGAAGATTGATGTTGTACTTGTATAAAATTACGATATGATGTGTTTCCTATGTAATGTTATTTTTCATGATACAAATGAGTAAATACGGCATTGCAAGGCTAAAACAAATATTTTCATGAGATGTATTGAACTGATAAACGATTGATACATTCCACTATTCAAACATAATTTCAACAATAAAAGATATTACAGTACTATACTTTCTCCCAATTTCATTTATACTCTGCAACAACCCGTACATTGTTTTTATAGGTGAATGTATTTTTTTCACTTCATAATACGCCATGTCGAATTTTGGCCGAAGTGAATTATAAACATATTATAATATATATTATTGTAGTCCTTGTTATGCTCTTTTAAATGACATATGCATCTGTCTTGGAAACGAGTTATATTTTTAAATATCCATAAATAATAATAAAATATATCAAATTTTGTTTGAGCAGGACAACAGTATTTTAATGCAATACTGTGAATTGTTTCAAAAAAAGTGAGATATTATGATGAATAGCAATCATTCACAACAATATTTTCAAGAGTAATATCGTGTAGCTAACATGTGAGAAGTAAATATAATTTTCTGAAAAAACTTTGAACGGCCATACTGAAAAATGGCATCCATTGAGATAGTGCAGTTTCTCTCCGGGGTGTACTATTTATTAGCTTGATGATGAAAAAGGAATCTCCTGAAAGCCAGCCCGCGACCGATAAATTCCCGTAGATGTTGATATTACACAAAAGTGATTAAACTTGATTTATTTGAATATTTTTTTAAACATTTGCTTTACAGTTAGATACATATTATCAATTTGACTACAGAATAAAGGATATTTTATAGCAAAATCTCGTAAACTTTTGAAATTATACTGTTAGGTATAATATACACAGTAAAGATATAACTTTCGGAGAAATTTATTTATTGGTTATTTATCAATTCATCAACTGGCCTTTTAAATTAAGGTTTACACAAAAAAAATATTATATATCGAAAAGCATACTTATATATCTAACAATAGATAAATCAAAACAACAATTACTACGAAAACTATAAAGAAGGATCCATACCTTTGAAAGAAGAAGAAAAAGTGTGAGTTGAAAGACATGGTTTGGAGCAGCGTCCTGGAAGCAGCGGTGGACAGGGAACTCTGGAGGAGGTACCTACCTAGGCGCAATGGGCCCCCGACCCAACTAAGACAAGGGGAAGAAGATGAATGCATGTATACCTTTGAAAGATAAAATTAAATTAGATCAACTTCAAAGTGTTGACTTTAGAAGGTCGAACGAATTTTGAGTAAAATCTTTTCTAGAAATATATACGTATATTTAAACTCATGGTATTTACAATTTTTTCATGATAAACCAAAAACAGTGATGACGTGATGAGTGATCAAAAATTAATAAATAATGAAAATTTGTCCGATGTTGTTTTTTTTTTTTTGTTGTGATCCAAAAATGTTCTTGTTTTAAAATTTTGAAATAAATTTAATATTAGTGGGTAGGTTGTGTAACTAGCCGCAACATTGACATAGGTACTTAGTATATATATTTCATTTATATAGAACGGCCCACATTTCAACAACAGTGTATTCTTTCGACCCTGACTCATGCATCAAGTTTCATCTCAAACTCATTTGCAGTTTGTTGGTACAATAAATCTCCCATAAGACCTGAAACTGAATCAAAGTGTCAAGTCTTCCAAGAGAAACGGTAAGGAAAAAATGTTGCTTCAGGTATCTGTATAGTCTCTGAAACCTTAAACTCAACCTCTTTTACTTATCCCCTCCTCTTTTACTTACTTTACTTTTCGTGTGGTCCGGTGTTGATGAATTGCATAGGTGTGGACAAAATGCTTCCAGCGACTTCGATCCTCCGGTCTTCGCAGAGCCTCATGCAAGGTCCCCCTTATTACCCGCTTCACCTGCTCACTCCATCTCATTGGTGCGAATAGAAATATTTGTAGACGTGAATTTCAGTAAAACCGTAAATAATACCATTTCATTCAAGCCTGAAAATGATAGGAATAAGAGAACATACAAAATCGCAAAGTTTTAAATTATTAAGCATAGGTATCGTGTAATATGGTTTTCCACTGAAATACCTTCTGTACCTATTCAGTATTCATGGACTAAACGATAGAGATATACCTATACATACATACATAGTATACCTAGATACTAGATTATTTTAAGTAAATATATTATGTATAATTGTGTGTGTACATATAGTAATAATTATTTTACGTTCATATTGTATTACACTCATTCACAATCTTAAGATCCTCCTGTTATAATGTATACAATCCCGTGGAGTCCTCGGTAAATAATAGGTATCCCACTCTTTTCTGTAAGTTTTCGAGTGTCCTGTAAAAGTTACAAGTGTTAAAACATCACGTACCTATAAGACAATTATCATCTAAAAATCAACGATGAAGCATGTCACCCATCCTCAATGTCTTATTTTCTATTGGCACTGGGGGTAGGTGTAATCTGCATGTTTATTACTTGTTCGCTGGCTTCCCCACTTGTAGAGTATACTGTGACAATATGGTTTTAATAATAACTATCCATTACAAATTTATTTATTTTATTCTTCTTGCACATCATCATACACATAAAAAAAATCAACAAAGCAGTTTACATAAAAAATAATGTGTACCATAAAATAATCTCACAAATAGAGTGTACCATAAAATAATCTCACATAAAATAGATCTTATCTAGTATCTTCCTTCTCTCTGGTTTCTATCCTCTGGATTGGTTTGCAGCAAAGTCTTTCATGTTTTTATGATAGAGTGTACCATAAAATAATCTCACAAATACGATTTTAAATTATAGACTTCAAGTATGTAAAATCCAGTCCTCGACATCCAGTTGTGTCAAAAATTCATAACATAATAATTTATTATTAAGGTATGCAAAAGAGTTGGAAAATTGTTTCCCAAGTGGGCAGCTGTCCCTCTATCAAGAAGCTAAGCGGTTTACATACTAACATAGATATTAGTGGTTTTAAAATTGTGCAGAATGAGAACATTATAAAATTGAGAAAATTCTGTATACGCCATAATATATTGCACGTTTGTAAACAGTACCTATCTAGATATTATTATATTATTTCATATTGGGAAGCCCTGAAACTGAGACAACAAAAATATTACAATGATTTATTTCCACATTATCCATAGACAATAACAACAACTGAAAAATCTCATTGCCTTATTTGTTATCTACATTCCTTTATGTACCCATCATTAATTAATAATGTTTCAGATATTTAAACAATTACCTGAATATAACGTCATGTACTCGATATGTAAATATGTGATATCCCCTGAGTAATGAAATGCCTTCTTACAAAAGTAGCATTCACATTGCTTCACTTTGGATGATCATCCAGAGTGTCAGGGTCAAAGCTGTTCATCGAAAGTGAACTCGTCTGTTCACACTTGTTCATCCTATGCTTTCACTGGCATGTCACCACTCACAATCATGTTGTATGTAGTTTGACGTATTTTCGTACAAAAATAATTAAATAAATAAAAAAAAAACTGAAAAATAACATCTAAAACAAAATAATTAATATAGTTCTCGACCACATGATAATTTTGTACATGATTCTGACTTTCAATACAAATTCATAGATAAAACTTGTTTATGGTCGTTTCATCGAAATTATGTCGGGTAGTAGTAATCGCTTTCATCCGTCATTGCTAGTGATCAGTTGATCACTATTGATGAAACGCCGGTTCACACCTTTTCATCATGGAGGATCATCCGGAGTGATCACTGAAAGTGAACAAATGTGAACGCCCCTTTATATTCCAATCTTAGTAAGTGGGCATTTTCAAATTTTTTTGCTTCGTTACGTAGCGGAACCTAAAAAAATATGTGTAACAAATTATGCCTGATTTTGTATTTAAAATATATATACAACAGTAACGGACGTGAGAAATCAATTACTTTTAAGTTTTGTGTTTTCTTTTTTTCAGGAAATGCGTTTTCGTGAAGCAATATCTCAAGAAATTTCCATTACATCACACAATTCAACGGGGTTTTAAATAAAAACGTTTTAGTGAATAGTTGTCGAAAGTATTTAATATAGTTATAATCACAACATTCTTTAAGAAAATATATAATTTTATTAGGAAAATAACGTAAAATGTCACATTTTCTGTCCAATTGGTCCATTACGTTACGTTTTGTACTATACAGTAATGAGTTTTCTTATATTCTACACTAATTATAGCAAATTTGTTGGTGATTTGCACTTTCCAACAACAATTCAGTTCACATACTATATTTTATATATTACAATAATACAGTTGTATCAGTTGTTGGAATAAAATCTAAAAAAAATAGTCGGAGATATAATAGGACAGTAACGTAATAGGAAGTTTCTCGTTACGTAATGGAAAAGTAAAGCTAACGTCGCATGGTAATAATATTCATTAATTATATCAGTCGAAAATCCGAGATAAGTTTTTTGTTTTTTTTTATATATTTTATTTATTTATTTATGCATATTCACGGCTTTCGCCTTTTACATGTTAATAAAGAGAAAAAAAATAATAACAACAATTAAATCCAAAATAATATAAACAATAAGTAAAAATTGATAATAGCAATTATATTCATATGTCAGTTTATTATTTTTTTTAATGAATTATTTTTAATTTATTTTCAATCTTTGTTGAAAAAGTCGTTGAAGATAAAAACGTTATCATTTTTTAAAATATTATATTACTCGCGGGCCGCAGGAAATACGTGGCGGGCCACATGGGGCCCGCGGGCCGCAGTTTGCCCATGCCTGGTTTATAGAATACCAATATGGACTAACTAAAATTGGAACGTTACTATTTTAGTTAGTGCACACTAAAAATGAAATAGAATCGGGGGTAGCATTTGTCGTTTTTGTTACACTTGATTGGCCTGACGTACTGATTTATGATTTACTAGCAATCACTTGAACTGTTTTCATAATAATAAATAAATATTGGACATCATAACGCCATCATAATAATTATTAACATCTTTTAATATAGTCGGAAGATTAAAATACCTATTCAATGTAAGCTAGGCTTTACAATTCCATTACGTGACAGTTTTTTTCCACCAATACATAACGTTCCGTAATGGACGTGACGTATAAGTATCGATCTCTGTTCATCCACACGTTTACACCTTGTTAGTGAATATAAGGATGCATTTGACTTGTAATTCAAAATGAACAATATTTAATATGTAATTAGAGTCCAAAAGAAACAAATAAAACTCTTAAGTTACCTTAGAAATCTGCGTTCGTAATGGAACACCAATTTTAGTGAGCAACAAGGGGGACCAGTTCCGTCACAAGAATCTGCACAACCGACGTTTTTACACAATATAGCGGCATTCATAGACTAATATAACGTTGCCATTAATTATAATCGACACTCGATTTGACCAAAATAAGTAAAACAGAGGTTTAGAATGGCCGTGACGTAATAGGAATTCCACTTTTTGTGATTTGAAGGACAGGAAAAAAATACATATTTAACATATTTCTGGTTTGCTTTATGATATTTTATGGGACTTTATTGAATTTAGAGACAATTAAGTTTTAAATGAAGTC